>CP135586.1:1540676-1711367 GCA_032401905.1 Swietenia macrophylla | reverse complement strand
TGGGGGTGGAAGAGGGCAATTAGAATTTGGGATAACTTGTAGTTGTTGTGCATGTGATTGTAGGCTGAATACAGCTTACCCGACAAATTTAAATTGTAAGTTAAACCAATCACCTTTTATTCTTCTGTATAATAATGGGCTGCAGGTTCATTATTAGATAGGTCGGATACTTAGTTGATTCTGTGTCCTTCTTTGTTCTGGATGGATGGACGACGGACAACGCTATTGGCCTTTGTTCATTGGAGTTTACTCATTGCAATTGTTGAGCTGCGTAGACTAATTGAGATAGCTCTTGGCTAGTTCAACCCCCGTTAACAATAGTTTATATACTGAAGAACACATGATATATTTCTCTGTTTGGATGAACAAGACATGGCACATTTGCAGCAAACAAGCTATCAGGATAAAGATTCCATGATATATTAATGAATTTAACAAGTAGATATAAATGAAGCATTTACAGTTTACAGGCTGCCACCCAATTCCAAGGTCTGGGTTTTCAAAATTCTTGGAAAAAGATAAGCGAACTGGTAGTATTGGATTACAGAGCCGCATCTACACGTGAGTGATATATTCAATGCATTTATTAATCTTCTCTGGCAAGTAGGACAGACTGACACCTACCAATTTCACCGGCCATAATAATACGAGTGACAAAGCTTAAACAATAATATTGTTCCTGTGAATGTAGAGATCAATTTTCATATGTTTATTGATAAAAGAATGGGTTTTACAGAATTAGATAAGAGAATTTAATCTATATTCAAAGGAATTGTTGGGAAATAAAAAGGGGGGACATTACTGGTCTAAAGATTTATATAAAAAGAAAAGGGTGAGTAGTCAATGGCGGGATTAGGGGGTCTTTTATTTGCTTCACAGGGGTCGCTTTCACAAAAGGTTTGCCTTTGATGAATTACTGTTAAACAAAGCCTTCGGTTTAAAGCAATTATCATTAACGCGGAAACGCGTCAATTGCGCCGAATATTATCAAAAGACAACCTTAAAAATAAATATAATATATGTTATAACGAGAGCCGAAGCAGGCTGAGGATAATTTTACTGGTGCAGCTTTGTTCCCCCACACTCCACTTATAAAAGCAAATCCACCACTTGCTTAGATTGCGACCCAGAAGCATAGATTCTATTAGGAACTCCAATTTGGGTATGTTCTTTTTTGGTCGACATTTCTGTTCGACATTTCTGTTTTGAAGCCTACGTGACGATGAAAGTGACTAGTTAGATCTCATTTAGATATCATTTTGATTATTTTAAGCGTTGTAATGTTTTGTTTGTGCCACATTTTGTAGCTGCAATGGCGAGAACAGTCTTGCTCCCACTCATTTGTGTAGTTCTGGCTGTTTTGAGTGCTGGTTTGGTGAAAGCAGATGACCCGTATCGATATTACACTTGGACTGTTACTTACGGGACTTTGTCTCCTCTTGGTGTTCCCCAACAGGTTGGTCTCGTTACTATTTCTGTAATTTGTGAATCCCCGTTGGCTTTTGTTGTGTCTTTGGGTTTCTGAAGCTTTGACGTTTGGCTTTTGCAGGTGATTCTTATCAATGGTCAGTTTCCTGGCCCTAGATTGGATGTAGTGACCAATGATAATATCATTCTCAACCTCATTAACAAGCTAGATGAACCTTTTCTCTTGACATGGTCAGTTTTGCTGTCTCTGCCTCTGTTGCTCTGCATCTTTGGTAGTTTTTGATTTTGAAGCAAACGGTTGTATCAGTCTGAGTTGAATGGAGGTGTTTGTTCTCTTTGATTTCAATCCATGAAAAATCTGGGCTTAAATGTTTAATTGCTGCTCTTAGGGGCAAGCTGTGCTTTACTTAAATTCCTCTGAAAACTGAAGAAAAAAATTTGAGGAAAGATGCAATGTTTTGTCAAAAAATCAGTGGCCTTGTTATTATTTCGAGTCAGACCCTTTTTGTTTATTTGCCATCCAATTACTTGATTTTGGCATCTGGAAATATGACGTTGCCTAATAAGAGCTAGCTCTGTCCCATAAAGGAATGGAATTAAACAAAGGAAGAACTCGTGGCAAGATGGAGTTCTGGGGACCAATTGTCCCATTCCTCCGAACTCCAACTACACCTACAAGTTTCAAACCAAGGATCAGATTGGGTCCTACTCATACTTCCCATCAACTTTGATGCACAGAGCTGCTGGAGGATATGGAGGACTCAATGTCTATGCGAGACCTCGGATCCCGATCCCTTACCCAGTCCAGGATGGAGATTTCACTTTACTGGTTGGTGACTGGTTCAAGACAAACCATAAGGTGAGCTAGATATGGTTTATTCTTTACTCTCAAAAGTTTAATTTTCTACTTTTTCTTATCAAGTTCGCATTGGCATGTACATTATTTTTGTGTAGATAGAAATACCAAAAAATAGAAGTATTGTTTAACTGCATGTTCTTAAACACGTGAAATATCACTCTCCCACTCATGCAAGTTATAAACATTACAGTGAGCATACTTGTAAACGCCATATCGATGGTGTAGTATGTTAGATATTCAATTCATTCACTCTGACTAATTCCTGATATTTGTTTTGAGCTGAATATCGGTCACACATAGCTTGTATTCCCTCGTGGATAAATTTTTACTTGTGATGCTTCTGCTAGTTAGTTAAGCTTGATTCTTTTAGTCCCTGAAGAAACAATGCTGTCAAATGGACCATTCTTTATTTGCATTACTTATTTTCATAGAGAGAATTTCAGCAAGTGGAGAAGTAGCTGCATAGCGATGGAAACTTATGAACTTTATGAGTGGTTACTCTATGTGTTTCTTTTCTTCTCTTGCAATATCTAAACTATTAGCAAGAGTACTGTTGAATTTTTGTGCCAATCTTGAATATATTATATGGCTCCTATATATATGTCCTTGCTAAATGGTTGTTTAACTTCTCTGTAATGCTGGAAACTTTATTACATAGCTAAATTTGACTTGTAAGGGGTTGCTTGCATGAATTTTATATCATAATTGTGTCTTGATGACCGCAGACATTACAACAGACTCTGGACTCCGGAAAGTCTCTTCCATTTCCAGATGGAGTGCTTATCAATGGCCAAGCTCATACAACCTTCAATGGTGATCAAGGTGATCTATAGCATCTAACTAAATGTCTTCTTGATTCCTTAAAAAAGTAATATTCTTTCTATAGTATATCTCTTTACCATCAATGTTTCGTGTTCTTGTGCTTTCAGGTAAAACATATATGTTCAGGATCTCAAATGTGGGCTTATCGACCTCATTCAACTTCAGGATTCAGGGCCACACCATGAAGCTAGTTGAGGTGGAAGGATCACACACAATTCAGAACACATATGATTCACTCGACGTACATGTGGGTCAATCTGTAGCAGTCTTAGTAACCTTAAATCAACCTCCAAAGGACTACTACATTGTTGCATCCACACGGTTTACTAAGAAGGTTCTCACGGCTACTGCAGTATTGCACTATACAAACTCCAAGGCCCCAGCTTCTGGACCCCTGCCAGCTGGTCCTACATATGAAATTCACTGGTCTATGAAACAAGCCAGAACTCTCAGGTATTATTTTCTTTAGAAAATTTGATGTTTCTTGGAAGAAGATATTTGTTTTCCCGCACACTTGTGCACTGATATAGCATTATGCATTTTTTTTTCTCTTAAGATGAATAATTCATTCCGCATTTTCTACTTTCACATATTAATTTTTATGGCCTAGTTATCGTCCATTAATCTGCTGAAGGCATCTTATGGGCATATAGACCTCAATGAATAACATTAACCACATAATAAATTGGCCTTAGGAGTCGTTGGACGGCAACTTTTGGAGTAATAATTATTTATTTTAATTGTTTCAACTTTTCTTGCAGGTGGAATTTGACTGCAAATGCTGCCAGGCCGAACCCTCAGGGTTCATTCCACTATGGAAAGATAACCACGACAAGGACAATTGTCTTGGCCAACTCAGCACCTTTAGTGAATGGAAAGCTGCGTTATGCTGTTAACAGTGTGTCCTATGTGAATTCTGACACCCCTTTGAAGCTTGCTGATTATTTTAACATCCCTGGAATTTTTAGTGTGAGTTCTATCCAAAGTGTTCCTTCTGGCTCTGGCACTTCAACGGTAGCCACGTCAGTTATGCAAGTCAACCTCCATGAATTTATTGAAGTTGTGTTTCAAAACAATGAGAAGACCATGCAATCCTGGCATCTTGATGGTTATGATTTCTGGGTTGCTGGGTAAGTAACAATATTTTTCCTTTTTGCTTCTTGTGAGTTGGGTAGGTTCTAACCATTCCTTTTGCGCCACATGCAGTTATGGTTTTGGACAGTGGGCAGCAGACAAAAGAAGAACCTACAATCTGGTTGACTCTTTAACCAGACACACTGCTCAGGTAACCTAAACCAAGCTTTAATTGGCGTCATTTTCTTTAATAATATCTGGCGCATACTTGCTATTACTTGTACTGTAAACAGTATAGAGCAGTTATATTTTTTCAGAACCTTTGCCATTCTGATGATTACTTCTATCAGACAATCCTGAATGCCATGTTCACAAAAACAGAGACAAATTACAAACACTATAGCAAATTCTTCTGATGGTCCTCGAACTTTTGTTGAGAATAATGGTTCACACTAGCATTTTCTGCCTACTAATCTTTCATTACTGATTTTTGACTGTTTATGACCAATGCTACAGTAACTAATTATAAATCCTCTCTCTTTTAGATCTAGGCAAATTGAACATCAATGTACATTTCGTTTCACATGCTTTTTGCTCTATCAATAAACATCTGACATGTGCACTAATTTAGATAGGAAACCTAGTAATTTCATTATTACTGTAGTAACTGAAATTGATCTATATATCAAAGAAATAGTTGGATATAGTACATAAATGTCTATCTTCAGCTCATTCTTGTTAGCCACATCTCAAAATTTTTTCCTCATACACATGCATTTTGCAGGTATATCCAGAATCTTGGACTGCTATTTTGGTCTCCTTGGACAACCAAGGTATGTGGAACATGAGGTCTGCAATCTGGGAAAGGCAATATCTTGGGCAACAATTTTATCTCAAGGTCTGGAATCCAGTCCACAGCCTTGCCAACGAATATGACATGCCTTCTAATGTTCTTCTTTGCGGCAAAGCTGTTGGACATCATGCTTAATATGTTCAATGATTTATTCATACACTAGTCAGTTTTACAATCAGTCATGAAGGCATGACTGCAAGAGAAAGCAGAGAATTAGAGACATTCAAAGAAAACAATGCGGATTGAAGCCTCAGGGATTGTATTTCTTTATTTGTAAATCCAAAAAGCTTTAAAATGGGTTGTCTATTTGGCATTTATGAATATGATGTTAGCTTGAAACGCTTTATTCAATTTGAGAAAAGGTTTTTTGTTCAAGGTTTTGTAAAGGTTAGGGGTGGATGTATTAATGGGTTCTTAAAACGAAAATGCCTGTGATTATGGTGCATGTTAAATTTCATTTAGTTTTATTCTACACATCACCGTTTAATTTTGAGGCAGGCAACACCAACAATGTATTAAAACTGATTGATTCAATATAAATGGAACAAATTTACATTGAATTATTCATGTTCACTGTTTTAATGTATGAATTTTGTGTACTTGCATGATGGAAAGTCAATGCATTTATCTGGTTCTTGAGTTTGAAGTCGCCATTCTTAATCTTGGACAGCTGTATTGGTCTCCTTGGAGAACCAAGGTACGGGGAACGTGAGGTCTGCAAATGAGGGAAAGACAATATATCGGGCAACAATTTTACCGAGAGTGGGGAATGCAATTCAATGACTTGCTAATGAAAACGACATTCCTTCTAATGCTCTGCTTTGCGGCAAAGCTGTTGGACATCACCATTAACATGACTAACTACATACACACTTGTCCGTTTTACGAACAGTCATGAAGGTATGAATGCAAGAGGAAGACGTAGGTAAGGAAGCGAATTCAAGGATTCCGTTTCTTCACTTTTACATCTCAAAAACACTGAAATGGGTTTTCCATTGATGTATTCAAAACTTTCAATTCTTTATTCACAACTTTATTGGGATTAGAAGTTGGTACATCTTGAAATTGTGCCATAACATAGATGAAGAAACATTCGAAGTCAGTGGGCGTACTTTGAGAGATACTTTTCAGTTGCCAAGGCAAACTTTCAATTCCAATACAGAATTCGTACCTTTCCAATACAAAACAGTAATCACAAAATACAAATAGAAAAAAATACAATGATCCTCATAATTAGCAAATATAATTGCAGAAGTCCAAAGAGCCGGAATATAGTAGTTATCCAATCGATTCTATGTACTATGGGCTGTTAACATTCCTGAAGTTCTCTGAATTTGACTCTCTTATGGGCTCCAAAATATATAAAAAATGATATATTCATAGGTTTCAAGCATTGGAAATAAACTAACCCGGATCAATGGGTGTCTTTAACTCTTGTAAGACGAAAGAAGTTCTTGCAAAATCGCTGTGGCCGAAATGACCTCTGGTAAGCTTCTCTCTCCAGCAGCTATTGCTACAGTCGGGTTTGGGGTTTTGACTTATACAATCTGAATAAGATGATGAAACTGGAATCCATTGGCAATTGCATGCACATGACGAGAATTTAATATCACGTGGTGTTGGAATTAACATTTAAGTTGGACGACCTTCATGTATTTATGTAGCAGCAAGCATGTGTAGTTTTATCTACCCTTTCTTTTTAAATAAGTACATAGATCTGTCCTTGGAATTCATCCATAGCAATTGCAATTGGTGACTTACACGTCCAAATTCCTTTTTAATTGTTTGACTTGTAGGATTAATTGAAGGAGAAAAATTTTTAAGTAAAATAATTTATCTACGTTAATAAAATTATTTTATTAATAAAAAAATTTATTTATTAATAATAAAATAAAAAATTAAAAAAAATTTATAAAATTTTTTATTATAATAAATAAATAAATTTTTTATTTTATTAATTAAGTAATTATACTGCGTAAATTTCGGTAACCTAATTGAATGATGCCGCTAAAACTTTCTCTAACGAAAAAGTCAGTCAGTCCCAAGGGCTAATCCACGGGGTGGATAGACACTCATGCCCTATGCTTTCAAGCTTTCACTTTTGGCCATGCACGTCTTATATTCATGCAAACTTATTCCGATGACAATGAACTAGAATTCCTAAGATAATTGACATACAATCTCATGGATGGTAGGAGTAGATGGGATTATTTTCTAATTGAGAGCGGGAAACAATGCAGAAAGAAGGCTAGGCTAGCTGCAGATCCACACTACCCTCCCTTTGTCTTCGGTTATTGCTTCTTCTGTCATGTGATATACAAAAGTCAATTACATATAGGGGCATTGATGATGATCCGCTCTCGGCTGCGTCTCTCCCGCTTCCTAAGATCTTCCATTTCATCCCTTCCCACGACCACCGACGATTGCTTCAAATCCAAAGGGCCTGACTGAGCTGAGCTGTTCAATTCACAATTTCATTACCAAGATCTAACACCACTATGTCAAGCAACCAGCAAAGTAATTGAAAACTATTTTAAGGGAGGGTTTCCGGGTCTCAAGAAATTCTAGTCAAATTGGCAACTTGGCTTGGGAGGGTTTAAAAATTATTTTTATTTCATGGGTTCGAATCGAACAGCTCAAGCTCAAATCAATGAGTTGTGAAATAGTATAGAGTTGAGCATGAATTCCCATGAAGTGCGCCGCAAATGAACCTTGTCGCATTGCCATCAGTGTCCATGCTGGCACTGTTAAGATCTTCATTTCCTCTTTTATATAAAGACTCGAATTTATACAAGATTGTGGTGCCACTCTCATCCATTATTGTTTAAGTACTCGCCATCATTTCTATTTGCTTTCCTCAGTCAGGAAATTTTCTAAACTGGTATGTTCCTCGGTTGATCCTCCCTTGCTTTTTCCTTTTTCCTTTCTCCTTTTTGTTTAAGTATGCGAACATGTTTGTTTGAGCAGATATAATAAATTTGGAGGAAAATGAGGCAAGCCATTTTCCCGCAGTTTTTGATTGGAATCTTGGCTTGCTTGAGTTTCTTCTTGATTAATGCAGAAGACCCATATAGATTTTACACGTGGACAGTTACATATGGAACAGTTTCACCTCTTGGTGTTCCTCAGCAGGTTAGCTTTTTCGACAGTTAACACAATTCAGCTTGCTCTGATTTCATTTTCAAACCATTGTTGTAATTGAAAATTTGTAATGATTCTGCAGGGCATCCTTATCAATGGAAAATTCCCTGGCCCTCCAATTGAAGCCGTGACTAATGACAACATAATTATCAATGTCATTAACAAGCTAGACGAGCCTTTCCTTATTACATGGTCAGTCACAACACCTTTCTCTTACATGCATCATGTCAATGTACCAATTTGGTGCATCCTTAGTATTATATGACGTGAGACTGGTTCGGTTAGGTGTCACAATAATCTACTTATATTCTGTGGTGGGATTTCAGGAATGGAGTTAAGCAGAGAAGAACGACATGGCAAGATGGAGTGCTGGGAACCAATTGTCCAATCCCTCCAAACACAAACTGGACATACAAATTTCAGTTGAAAGATCAGATCGGAACCTTCAATTACTTCCCATCAACAAATATGCACAGGGCTTTTGGCGGTTTTGGTGCTATTAATGTTGTTTCAAGGTCGGTGATTGCAATTCCATATCAAATACCTGACGCAGAATACACCTTGCTTGTTAGCGATTGGTTCAAGAACTTCAGTAACCACAAGGTTTGTGAGCTATTAATTGGCAGAATCTTTCAGCACCATAAATAATAATTAGCTTTGATCGATGCCCCATGTAATTCAGCTCTCACCGAAAAAATGTCCTAATTGCTTAATCTTAAACGTTCGCAGGCATTACAGAAAAGACTGGACGACGGCACTCCATTGCCTGTTCCTGATGCTCTTCTTGTAAATGGGCGTCATAACTCTGTATCCTTTACCGGTCAAAAAGGTAAAGCTCTTCTTCAATTCTTTTAGGCATATATTTTCACCGGCGAAGTGTTTTGGCAATGGATAATAGTGATTTGATTCAATTGGTTATTTTTTCAGGAAAAACCTACAAATTCAGGGTATCAAATGTGGGCATAGCAACCTCAATCAACTTCAGGATCCAGGGTCATATAATGAAACTTGTTGAAGTTGATGGAGCTCATACATTACAGGAATCGTACGAGTCGATTGATATTCATGTTGGGCAATCAGTCGCTGTTTTGATTACCTTACGCGGGCAACCAAAGGATTATTTCATCGTGGCTTCAACACGATTCACAAAGCCTATTCTCACAACTACTGCAATTCTTCACTATGATGGTTCAAACACTCCAGCCTCTCTTCCATTGCCTATTGGTCCTACTTATCACCTTCACTGGTCTATGAAGCAAGCCAGGACCATCAGGTATATTATATTTTGAATGGAATTAAATTAATTAATTGCACCTGAGGCATGTATGCATGTATTTCTAGTTGCTTGCTTAATTAATAATTATCATGTATGCATTCTTGACCTGACCGTTTTCAATTATATTATTTATATTGTGTGTGAAGAACGAATTTGACAGCAAATGCTGCGAGGCCTAACCCTCAAGGATCATACCATTATGGGACTATAACAGTTGTGAGAACCATTATTTTGGCCAATTCAGCAGAAAAGATAAACGGCAAGCTTCGATATGCTGTTAACGGAATCTCCTACGTGGATCCAGCCACCCCCTTGAAGCTAGCTGACTGGTACAACATTCCCGGGGTCTTTGATTTTAAGACAATCAAGGACAAACCAACTCCTGGCGTCCCTGCAAAACTTGGCGTATCCGTCTTCGCTATTACTCTTCATGACTACGTTGAAATCGTCTTCCAGAACAATGAGACCACTGTCCAATCTTGGCATATGGATGGATCCAGTTTCTATATTGTTGGGTACGCTTTTACCTACTCCTCTAACCCCAGCCCATTTTACATCTCTCTAGGCTTATGGTGTCTAATTCTTACCTTTGGTTCTATATTTGAAAAATTCAGCTATGGTTCTGGTATGTGGACAACTGACATGAGGAGACGCTACAATTTGCACGATGGCATTGCAAGACACACCGTTCAGGTAAATGAAAACAATTTATACCAAATCCATGAAGTAGCAGTTAGCTTAACCAGGCGTGAACGTTGCAAGAGATGTAATTCTTGATTAAAGTTTCGTACGCTATAATATTACACATATTCAACCATAGACTATACTGCAAAATTGACAGGTATATCCAAAATCTTGGAGCGCAATATATGTGTCATTAGACAACAAGGGTATGTGGAACTTGAGGAGTGCAATCTGGGACAGAAGGTATCTCGGCCAGCAAGTGTACCTCCGAGTATGGAACGATGAACGCAGCTTGTATACCGAGACTGATGTCCCTCCGAACGCATTGTATTGTGGAAAGGCCAGGCGTCCATAGAAAAATCTGTGTTGGTGTAATTCATTTTCTTTATTTTTTTTTCTCTTAAATATCAGTTACGAGGGTGTGACTGTCGAGAAAAAAGAAAACAACTTGGCCAGTTAGATTTAGTATGAGCAAATTAAGAAGAAAGGTTAAAATGTTGTGCTAGATCATTTCAATTTACGATCCTAATAAAAATTTCGTCCATTCACCAAATCAATGTCAGTTGCATTTAGTCCATGTCGAGCACGTATTCAATGGTATGCACATAGGTGCTTGACTTTGTATCTTCAGGCATGGACAACAGAGATTTTTCTTTTCAAGTTTTGATAGTATCCTAATCATGCATGGTCATTTTCAAGCGTAAATCAAATTAGCGTCTAGAATGGAACATGAGAGAGAGAGAGAGAGAGAGAGAGAGAGAGGGGGGGGGGGGGGTGGTGGAGGAGGGGGTGGTGATATTTTCACATTACATACTCTTAAGGGAATAAAAATCTAAGCAATTCAAGTGAATCAAGTAAGGGCAGTCACTGACTCACTGACATAAGGCTGCAGGCAGAACCCTTATTCCAGCAGTGAGAATCTGCATGCTGTTTAAGGAAACACTTTCCAAAAGGCTGCTTTTAACCCTTAATCACTTTGTTGTAAGAAAATAATTAGCGAATCTTCACATGCCATCCTCCAGGCCATCCCCATGATCTCTTAATTTTTGAAAAAGGAAACCACAAAGTATTTGAGTTAACCAAGCCCATGTGTGAGTCTATGAATCCTTTTCTTTTCCTTTTCTACATATCCTTTAATCAAGTCTCATTGAATAGAGGAAAAGACGACTGACATATGTAAGCATCCCAAAATCTTTGCGTCTCCTGTCTAAAGATGAACCCTAACCATCTGATTTGGAATCAAAAGAAACTGAACCATGAGTAATAAAACATATCATGTGTAAGTAATAAATGCAATCAGCTGCAAAATCAAGGAGAACTAATTAAAAGAGCTATATAGATAATTTTTAACCGTTCTTGGTGTTTGGTACACTATCGCAATTAAGTTAAAACACACTTTAAGCACACACGTAGTGAAGATACAAGAAATAAAAATAGAAAGAGTTAAAACCTGATGCTACAGCCTATTCGTATACCACGACCCAGACAACCACAACAGAAACAACAACATTAATTAGGACATAATAGAAGATTAAGAAAAGATGCTTAAGGGTATGCACCATTAGTTGTTGGAAGATGATCAGACCACGAGAAAGCTGGATTCCAGTAGCCCAATTCCCCTCCTGCAACAAGAGCCGACTCCAAAATAGTTGATGTTGAGGAAGATGCAGAAGAACCGGCATTGCTTAGAACTACTGTCGAGGTTGAGTGATCAGCATAATAGTTGGTGGATGATTTGAGCCTCTCGTACAGTTCTTGAATCCCTGAGTTCTGAACTCCATGGCCAACCAGGGAGCCATTTTGTTGGTGGGGCTGAGCTTGATGTTGATTGTTTTTCCAAAGTGGGCTGCAAAGACCCAGAGAAGGAACCTGGTTAAGTTGATCCAAGACCAGGGTTCCAGTATTTAGTGCACCAGTTGCTACTACTGGGTCGGCCTTTACCGCATGGGTTCCAACCATGACTGGCTCTTCTTTCACCCTAACAGAATTAGAGAAGGGGGCACCGTTAATGTTAGGGTTTTGTGTGGTTCTCAGTAAGGCTAGAAGCTGGGAATTTTGCGGTGAGGTCCACATGATAGGAGTTGATGAAAACTCATGATCAAATCCATTTCCAAAACCTGATCTTCCAAACTCATGATACGACAACGTTTTCATCTTAGCAGCAGAAGATGATTTTCCAATAGTGGACACAGTGGAGTTCTTGTTTTTCCTGCATCCACCTCCGATGGGAACATTCCTCAGAGCACCGCCTTTAGTCCAATAACGACGACAGGTCTTGCAAAAGTAGCGAGGCTGGGTGAGATTGTAGTTGTTGTAGTAACAGAACTTGGTGTTAGAAGAATCACATCGTGGGCACCTCAGGTTTGGATTCTCTGGGTTGGAGGAAGTATTAGAATTAGTAGCAGCAGCAGTACCAGTCTTTGTTGTTGTTGCTGCTGCTGCTGCTGTTGCTGTGGTTGCTGTTGTTGTTGTTGAAGGAAGTGGTAAAGGAGAAGTAGTCCCGTCTAAAATGGTTCCACCGAAGGAGGTTTTCCTCTCTCCCCCAATAAAACCAGTTCCTCCTAGGAGTTCTTGGATCATCTTTTCTTCTTAATTTGTAGATCTACAACAATCCAAAACCAACAAAATTAAAGAAGGGTGTGAGTCTTTTTGAGTTAAAAGGAAAAGATAAAGAAAGTAGGCTGTGCTGTGTGTGATGTGGTGTTGTGTATTAGTGTATGTATGATGATCCAAGTGAGAGAAAGAAGATGGAGTGGTTTATACACCACTTACCTTTGTGAGCTGATCAGTTCATCAATGGCTTTGTTCCCTTGGTCCGTCTTTGTGGGTGTAAAAGAATAGAGGATAGGGATGGGAAGTGTTGATATAGACATACAATTATGCGAAACAGGCTTAGATGCTTTATTCTATAGCTCAAAATCCAAGTGGTTTCGGATTTGGATTTTCCTGTAAGGGGTTTTTGGAGGGAAGTAATTGGCCTTTACCCCCATTTCCCACTCTACCCTTCTGATTTCATCATACACAATTCCCCCTCATGAGAAATCTAATTCGCACAGGACTCCATTATTACCTAATAATTCCAAACAATTTGCAGAATTAACAAATTGATGACTAAGATTTCCTTAATTTCTTTACCGACATTTCATTTCACAAAGAAGACAATTGCCTTTCTAGAGTAAAAACCTATGTGCAAGTAAAAACCACTAATTGAAGAGAAGTAAACTAGGTTTACCCTACAAAAAATGCAAGTAAAAGCTTATACTAAGAGAGTTTTCATGCTTACATATAGGTCAATGAGTTAACCTAGAATTTTAGTTGGAATATTATGGTGAATTAGGTAATCTAAACATTAGAGGTAGGGCGAGTTTTCTAGCTAGTGGGATGATGTACTGTATAAACATGGAATTTGTTTAGCATATCACAACATATCATATAATGAGGTGCTGAAAGTGGGAGAGTGTAGAGCATAGAGTATAGAGTAGAGAGAATTTATAATGATAGTAGTAATCAAGCTTTCTAAAAGAATAATCTTCGGTGTTTATTTGAATGCTGTGAGTTCAAGGAGAGGGCCAATCGCATGGAATTACGCGTAAAGTTGATGTCCCTACACCCAACTATAAAGCCACTGCCCCGCCCGAGACTTTCGGCTTCAATTTTTTTAACAAACAAAGAGCCAAAGATGATTGCCCACCGTGTGCGGCACATTGCCTCATCTTACTGAATGCTAAGCTAATTATTCACACGTGTTGTCTCATTTTCCTTTGCTTTGCTTGCCCACCATTATATGTTTTCTGTGCTGTGATTTATGATGGCCCTTCTTAATCACTGTCTGTAACTATATCGCCCCAACCCCATTTCATAACTGTTCATCAATTTTATACCTTCATTATATGTTATAAATTTTGGATGAATTGTCGGTGAAAATCATATTCTGCATCTGTTTCTCTGTTGCACCTAACGCGTCCCCATTGAGGCTAAGCAAAGTATTATAAAATAATCTCCATGATTTAATTACTTAACCAATTGCAATAATAGTATATTGAGGGAAAATGTTCCCCTGATTGTGAGAGAGCAGTGTTATTGATTTGACTAGTACCCGCTGTTTGAATCAATTCACACTTGAGAGGAATTCCATGATAAAACTAGGTAAAAGGAACAAAAGAAAACGTGGACGTGTATTAAACGGTGGACCTAAGCTAAGACGACCGAATGGTGCTTAAGACTGTTCTACCTAATATCAAGAATATAAGACAAATCTTAAATCAACTTGATGGATATGTAGGAAAACCACCATTAATTAAAGCATGAATTGACCAGTACTTAAGAACGTGATTATCTATAACAGCCACAGGTTTTAACATCATTATTGTGTGAACAAGCTGCCTGTAAGTGGGTAGAAATCAGTATGCATGCATGGAAACTTTCAAGATAAAGGCAGAGGAATAAAAGAAGAGAAGATAGGAGAGAGGAGGGTAGGGGGGTCTACATGTCTTAGATTATTGGAACCATTTGTCAATGAGTATCTTGGTTTGAAGATCATTGATGATGATGGAGAGAAGATGATTATATTGCTTGATCTACACGATAATATAGTTACCAATGTGTAATTACTGATAATTTCCTTGGCATTATCTAACCCTAATTACCATTCAATCAACAGAATGTTGAGAAGGACTGATGAGAGAGTGACCAAAGCTCACACAGATCAAACTGAATGCAGCAGAAAATGAACTGTGAATGACAAAAGGAAACCAAAAGCAAAACCCGTGTATATTTTGCCTGGGGCTTTTTAACAGGGCACCAGGGAGTTGGGTTTAAGGTCTTTTCACACCACCTTATTTTTCCTTGTTTTCGCAAATACAGTATATGGCTTTCATATCCGCAAGTACTAGTACTAACACGTACGTAACCTGACCGCGCGTGCCGTCCGCATCGCGAGACCTGTCCGATGACCGACAAAAGTCTCTGCCCCGACTTTATCTCGCTTAGACGGGCAAACAGTGCACATAGTCCTTGACACCGGGACTGCACTATTACAGCAAATTTCGACAGAAAATCCAGTCGCCGTCGATGTTCTCTGGGGCAGTCATCTGTCGATATTGTTAAATTTGACCTTACGTTTTTAGTTTTGTCTTCGGACAATTAAAAGAAAAAAATACATCTCATTAACGAATTAATATGTTGAATAATCTTGGAATAAGTAATAAAGTTTGTGTATGATGAGTGCATGGGAACGAAGATATGACATGACATGACACGACACATTCCCACGTTCAAAATGGACCCAACTTATGTCTCCCCTTAAGCGGCAGTACTGCTTTTCTGGAGTTTCCCACCTCTCATTCTCTTTATTATATACGTTAGGATGGAATAGGTACGTTATTGTTGCTTCCAGTCCATCATCTTTCTCAATAATGGACATACATACATGCATACATACATACATACATACATATATATATATATATATATATATATATATATATATATATATATATATATATATATATATATATACGATGGTGATTAATTATATTCGAAGTAATTTTATCTAGTCACTTTCATTCCATCAACCAAACCGAATGCGAGAGGAAGCAACCAAAATATGAATCTTCGTTTCAATTGTAATCAGCTGGTGTTATGAATCTTCCTGTTTTGTCTTCACAAGAACATGATTAAGAGCTAGCCAGACTTAATCGGCAGTCATCAGAAGCATGATAACTAAGCTTTCATATTCTGCATAAGGACAATTTGACTAACGGTTCTATGATTTAAGGTACTTTGCATCAAGGAATAGTTTCGGGCTAGCTATATCTTCAGAATCTGTCAGCAGAAGATCTTACTGTTTATGGAACAAAGAAGAGGAAGCTTGAAGACTGGTTTCCTTGCAAGTCATTTTCCCCCATTTGAGAGAAAAGTGATTTTGTAAGTGAAGTAAACCTGAGTGGTTTCTCTGCAAGTTTCATCAACTGGGATATTAAGAAGACAAAGTTTCTGAACCTTGCATGCCCCTTCCTGTCTTAGCTTATACAGGAGCTGCCACTTTTCGGTGTCTTCTCTTTATTAGCTAATTCATTTAATTTCGTGCAATAGTTAATTAAATATAATTAATGCTAGTTAATAGTAGATGAATGTGAAAGGAAATGTAAACTGACCATAATTATTATCACTCGCTTTCAGCCAAATGTGACCACCAAGTTAGAAAAACTTAACCCTGAACGAAACTGACAATTAATCAAGAAACTCATCAACATAATTATTGCCTAATCGAGCCAATCTGTATGAACCATGATGACCCACATTCTGGAAAAATTAATTGATTAAGCTTCATACAATTACTTTGGTTCGTGTGCACTGACTGTGGACCCAAATGCATGATAATTAGCAGGCAGCCACAAACTGAGTGATAGTCTCCTCCAGCTATATGTATTTATATCTTTGAACGTCAAGGATATTGACAGCAAGCTAAGTGCGTATATAAAGGCTTATTTTAATTTATTTATTTAGGTTTTGCATGTATGCAGTGTTTGAAATCTCACTTTTGCAGCTATTGGTACAATAAAGACGATGTTGTAATTGCAAAAGCACTTTTTCAACGGAGAAATGAAGAGAGTAGGAATGCCTTGAAAGGAGAAAAATGGATGGTTCTTGGTGTTAGGACCACTGCATGAGCTGATGAGATGATCTAGCTAGCTCTAGCAGCAAAAACCAACTGAGTTCTCTCCATGAATCACAATATGGTAAGACTGGCCTTGATGGTAATGGAGGATTCAAACTGACAAAAGAGAAAGAATGGACAAGATCTCATTGTTGCAGGAATACTACAGATATTGTTTCGGGACAAAGCACCGGCATGTGGATGGATTGTAATTGGAGAGATGGAATATTACTATTTACAGAGTGATTGATTAGCTTCTCTCCTTTAATTTAGCAGGGAGAATTTCTCACCGACAGCAAATGTCGAGGACCCCCCACCACTCACTCACTCACCTAATTTTCTCTTCTTCCACTGTACTAATACCAAGGAACTGAGATTTGGTTCCAAACGAGATTTTATATATATATATATATATATAATGCATGTGCTGCATTTTACTGTAATAAAATGACCAGTCTACACCATTGCCTGCCTTTTGTTATATTATATAATTAGTAAGCTTCAATAATTACCATGTGTGATTTTTACCCGTCCGGTAATCTACATTGAAGGTCCCAAACAATTAGTTCACGGGAGAATGCAGTATGGAATGTCTGACTTTTTATGCTACCTAGCTAGCTAGCTAGTTTCAAGAATCTTAATGGTTAAGACAAAGAAACCTCCTATAAGCTTACTTGCAGTGGTGGGTTAGAGATAAATCACACGAATAGTTGGATCAATCACATTTTAAAAATTCGCTTAAATTCTACGAAATTTGGACGCCTTTGCTTAGTGAAATGTAATTAGGTTATGAATGAAAGATAGTCATCCTTTTGCATAACCTTTAAACATATCGCTTTATCCTTGCATTTACAAAGATACTTAATCTCAAAGATGCAATGAAGTGATATAAAGATAATTCAAAGTCAAGAAATGTTTGCAGGCACCGGAAAGAATTGAAATAAAGCAAAGGCCATCGGGGTCGTCTGCCAAAAGTGTGTATGTCCGGGCAAGAGCACTTTGACTTGCACCATTGCCCAGCCCCAGCCAGGTAAGTAGGCGCAGAATGGATGCTATGATTTGATTAGATGGTGATGCGATCATGATCATGCTTGATCTCCAAAGTGATGCATACAAGTGTCGATCTTTGGCACCGTGCTCTCCAATAATATACTACACAATGCCGTATTCGAATATTTACTGTAGCTAAAGCCTAGCTAGCTAAAAAGTGAAAGGAAGAAGAGGTTCAAAACTACAATTAGACCTTGTAGACACGTGGAGCCCAAATTCTTTCATCATGATACGAATCCTATGTTGGATTCAACTTTCTTCCACACCTATGGAAACAAATCCATTGTCTCTGAACTCTCTGATTCCGTGACAGAATTTGCTTGCATCTCTGCGTCACTGCCTGTTTAAACAGAGGGAGGGGGAGTATTAAATAAGAGGGTTTTATTATGTGATTATTATTAATATAATAAAATTATTTAAAAAAATTAATCAAAAAATTTTATAAATTTTTATTATTATATTATTATTTATTATTAATTAATATTTTTTTTTTTACTTTAATAATTGAATAATGTTATTGTATTAACAAATATTCTAATATCATAAACTCGTTTCACTTAAAACTCTTCTATTTAAATTATAAAAAAATTTTAGTAAGCGTATGTTTATCTAATTTTATAATTTTTAATATAAATTTAAAATATATAAAAATAATTTAAAATAATTAATATAAAATTAAAAAAATTTATGAGATTTATCTTGCTGAAAGCAGCACGTGAGAATATAAGATTCAATGTGCGAGTTGCGAACAAGTCTGGTGAATAATTGTCCAATAGCAGGCAGGCAGGCAGGCAGCAGCATCAAATCAAATCAAGAATTGTAAGAATCTGTCATGGGACCCTTTTGATTGAAAAACTTGAGAGATAATTAAATAAATTATTCTGGAATTTGACTATAATATATTTAATATATTTTATATTTAATTTTTTAATTTTTATATTAATTATTTAAATTTATATATTATATATTTTAAATTTTATATTTATTCTTTAAATTTTATATTAAAAAATATTTATAAAAAAAAAAAAAAGCAAGAATACGAGAAAGTTTAGTACAAGCTTGGGAGGACTGGGGCATTTATGGGCCAACTTGATTAAAGGCCTAAATACCAATGGACCCAAATAGACCCACGAGGAAGTGTGGGCCCGAGTCTACTCACGCTTTGTGGATAGTAGGTCTTGGACAGGGTGGACCCGGTTCCATTACCATCTCCGTTATTGATTCAATTAAAATAAAAAAAATAAAAAAAGAAAAGAACTGACGGGAAATCAACTAACCAAACGGATCCAAACATACTCCATCCAACCCGACCCGAACTAATAATAGACGTGGTGGACTGTACTTGCTTCAATTCGTCGAACTATCCAAAAAAATATCCGGCTTATTTAGCTTAATCAATCCCTCCGATCGCAGTAACATTACCTCGACGAGTTACAGACTTACAGGGACAGACTTCTCAGCTTCGTCGCCGACCAATCTCTTGTCGCCACGGCACCACCGCCCGCCGAGTTCAAAAACTCGTTCTAAAATCTATCATTCCTTTGTATTAGGTCGCGCCCTATCGAGTTCTCAATCATGAACTGCGAAGTCTGCCAACTGAAAGAACTGGTAATCATAATTGAGTTATCGATTGATATTGTCATTAGGCTTGATTTTCCCTAATTCATGATCTGTTTTAATCGCAATTTGCTATTATTTTGGTTCATTTTTAAGTTTTATACTGTTTTATTCTTTCCAGGAAGTCGAACATTATGAAATACGCGAAGTTTTACGCTGTAAGTTACTAATTTTAGCTTGATCGTTCTATGTTTACGTTCTTCTTTCTTGTTATTATTCTTTGCCTCTTCATTTTCTTCAATTTCAATGATTTGACGAACTCTGCTCCTATTGAAAGCAAATAATCTGAATCTTACATGTACATGTGGATGTTAGAAATCCGTATAGGACTGAAGTGGCCAGGTGGTATTGGTTGCAGGCATATTACACACAATTGTGTTTCATCGAGCATTAGGTCTTGTGCGGCCCAAAGATATTGATCTAGAACTTTTTGAAATCACACACGTAAGTGATTCTGATTTGCTGTGATATATATCTATCAGTTTTGTGCAGCAGAGGGACCTTAAAAAAATTGAATATGATTAGAATTTAGTCTATTTCTTTTTATTGTTATTTGAATTGCATAGATATTATTGTGCAGGTGCAATGCGGTGACGCAGAAGTTGAAAAGAAAATAGATGAGAAAATTGAGCAATTCATTAGTTGGGTTGAAAAACACCCGAACAAGAAAAGTCAGGTCAGTTTTTTTCGTTAAAGTTGTGATAATCTGATAAAGTTGCAAAGTTTTTCTGTTGTGGTGTGTGATATGCATGAAAATAATCAAGGATACTCTTATTTGAAGCTTTTTGGAATTATTGTTACAAATGTTCTTCTGGCCCTGGAGACAAAATCTAATTTGTGTGGATAATGCATGTTGATTACTCTTTTCAGTCAGAACATCGAACTCTGTAACCTCGATATGAAACTTTTTTGCATTGTAGATTTCTTTTTTAGTTGAGGCTTAGATTCTGCCATCTGCTGCTCCCTTTTGTTTAGTTACATGTCAGTTTTACTGTTTAAAAATTCTCCTTCTGTTCATTGACCTCTGATTTAATGATGCAGATATGTTTATCTTTCTACGAAGTAAAAAATAAACATCAATCATGGTTCACTAACAAAATCGAACGCCTATATTGGGAGCAGTGGTATGTGAATTTGAATGTTACCCAACTTCCAAAAGCTCATTCTAGCAAGTGTCATTATTCCAAAGTTGTAATCGACCCTGGAGGTACTGGTAATACATCGTTTTTATCTCAAAGAATATTCAATGCTTCATTTATTTAAACGATATTTTTTTTCTACTTTCACGCATTCTTCTCTTCAATATAGAGAGCATGTCTAAGGAGAGAAATGTCCGCCGGACAGCACTTGAAGCTTCTCTTCGTGATGTTTTATTTCAAATAATAAAATTTGTTAATGAGAAAAAGGATCATGTTCCTCCTATACCCGAGGGTGTCGTCTATTTTCCCTATGAAATAACCATGCCAAGGTCAGCTCTCATTTTTCTTTAACCTCATTCATTCATTCATGTGATGCTGATTTTAATTGCACCAGTATTTTTTTTTTAAATAATTTGCATGTTGTGTGCATAGAAAGTGAGTATGTTCATGTTATTGTTGGTCTTTTCCTTGAATGTCTCAGCATTCTTTCTGCTTTGATGCATTTCTTATTTTTTGATCTCCAAGCGATACATTGGCTTACGTTTGGAGGAATTTTATGTTACTGTTTTGGCAACATAAGACATTTAGATTGCAGTACAGGTGCTTGAAATTTTTCATTAGTTAAAGGTTAATTTGAATAATTTCACTTGTCTTATTGCTAATATTTAAGCAATAAAGATTACGTATAAACTTTTAACTGTTTTTGATGGAAGAAAATTATATGAACTTTGAAATTGTCTTTTTGCAAGATAGAAAACTGGAGGAGGTGGGAGTAAAGTGAGCATAACCTTGATGAAGTTGCATTTGTGTTCGCTGTTTTTCCTAGGTTGATGGTTCTCTTATCCGTGAAAGATTTTCATATTACTGTAGTTTGTGTTATTGAATCCTCTTTCTGTGCTTATGGCTTTTTGTTTAATGGGATAGCTGGGTGTTATAACTTGCTTTGGAGATATTTATGCCCACAGAGGAAGGCAGGTTTACGTACCATTCAGGGTTTAGTATAGGGATATGTGGATGTTAACATAGTAAAAGGATAGTAGCACAGAGAAACGGATATAGTTCAAGACAAAACTTCTTCAGAGCTATATAATGTTAAAGCCATTTGTTTGTACAAGGTTGAGAAAATTTCCAAGGGAACAAAATGAATAGCATAAGGTCTAAACATGAATCATTCTGCATTATTTATCCCTCTTCCTCATTTTGTTTCAGCTCCTGTGATTCTTTGTCAACCTAAGTAAGGTCTAATGCATTTGTTAGCTGGCATAAAGTTCTTTCAAATGCTGATACCTTACCCCTGTATTATAAGATTGCAATGTAATAACCCTTGCACAGCACCCAACTGCCTTGGTGCAATATAATGTCAAGGTCATTGATTTAGCCATTCAATATCACATTCATAACTCCAACCTTTTAAGGGTACCAAACCACTAAATTTCTTTTTCTTTTTGTCAAGGACACCTAGAAGTCTTTATGCCAAGAAGGCTGACTGCAGATAAAAGATTGTTTACGATTCTAGAAGTGTAGTATTCTTTTACAAGAAGTGAATTTTAATGTATTCAAATTGTGAGAGGTCATTTAATAAATATCTTGGTGGAGGAGAGACTGATTGCTCACTGGGTTTCCTTTTTTATAATTGATTACTTAGTCTGAGGTATAATTGATTTTCTGGTGCATAATTAATGAATCTGAATTCCCAACCTTCAGACCTGATGAGGAGCCTTTCCTCCATAACTATTACTAATTAATTTGTGTCAACTCAGACAGACAAACTGCTCTTGATGCCATGCCTTTGTTTTCTTAATTTATAAAGTCATTGCCATCTTTATTTCTGTTTGTTGAAAAGTTCCTCTGGTAGACTGCGGAGCTAATATTGTGCTTACAAATCTCAGTTCATCGGATTCTGCATTTGGGATGGATATGATCAAGAGAATGCTCCAGACTGGGCATCCAACCATGCTTAGTTGATTATCAGCATTGGTGATATGAGTAACTTCATAGCCACTGGAGGTACAATGGTTTATTCTGCTAATAATAATGGGAATGTGAATACTTGAGCTGGCAACCCTGTATGCTAGAAGCAAATTCATAAGTGCTTGTTTAGATGCACAATTTCTGTAAATATCCGCCATTTGTATCCTTAACCTTCTTCTTCATTCTTTCTCTATTCTACTTGCGGTGATTAATTGTCCTGTACATACTATTCTGTTATTTGCTTCATAAACCAAAAGCCAAGAATAAGATTCTGCATTTCGCCTTTTTTTTTTTTTTTTTGACTTTTAAATTTATGGGTTTGAAAACAAACTGCAGTTGGAAATGTTTGGTGATGGATTGGTCTTGCACTTGCCGAGAATGAAAGAAGACGAAATGTAGCTTTGTGGATGCATTTTCTCTCGCTTTTTTCTAATTTAACATTAAAAAAGTTCTCTCCCCCCCTATATAGCTTTACAGAAGATGCACAATTGAAAAAGATCGAATTAAAGGTATCCTTGGAGGCTTGGCAGGATTAGTATGCCAACTCATCCGGCAAACCCACCACCTGTGGTTTTCTTTCTGAAAAAAATGTAATTGTACGGGGTATTAGACCAGAGCTGAAGGGAATCATGTTACCAAACATTTCTTATCTTGGTTCCAGATGATTTCTTTATCACTCGCTATAGTTGGCGGCATCGTTCAGTATTTTTCTCTCGTGTGGTGAATGGATGCTGGGCGGGACTGGTAAAGTAGCCGGTCGCCCAAATGGCGACAAAGTGGTCCGCACCGATTGAAATGAAGATTGAGTAGCCGCCATGCCCATGGCCCTCCACCAATTTTCTTATCTTGTCCCGTCTAATATGCGATAGTGTCTTATCATAATTTTTTAAGCTCCAAATTCAAAGTTTTCCGCAACAATTTCTGTCAAGAAAGCGAAATGTTTTGCCAGGTTTGTATTTTTAAATAGGTAAAATTATTTAATTAAAAAAAAATATTTATTAATAATAAATAAAAAATTTATAAAATTTTTTATTTATTATTTATTTATTATTAATAAATATTTTTATATTTTATTAATTAAATAATTTTATATAGACGAGAGATTTTAGCTGGTAAGATCTTCTCCGGTCTGTTGAGCAAGACTTTCTCATATCTGTTGGATAAAAATGTAATTGCATAATTAATTACATATTGTTGAGGGTCTTATTAATTTATATATAAAATATTATGTCCAAAGGGGATGCACACCATTCAGAGAAGAAAGCCCGAATCTGAAACAGAAGGGGAAACATGGAGGATGCGAAGCATTTTGTTCTGGTTCATGGTATTTGCTTCGGAGCATGGTGCTGGTACAAGCTTGCAACGTTGCTCAGATCGACCGGTAACCGAGTGACTGCTCTGGACCTTGGAGCTAGCGGAGTCAATCCTAAGCGGATGGATGAAGTTTCTTCTGTATCCGATTATCTGCAACCATTGATGGAGTTCATGGCTTCTCTGCCTGAAGAAGACAAGGTGATTCTCGTGGGTCACAGCTATGGTGGTATGGGCATCTCTTTAGCAATGGAAAGCTTCCCGGAGAAAATTTTAGTCGCAGTTTACGTCACTGCCTTCATGCCAAATTTAACATCCCCGCCTGCAACTCTAGTCCAAGAGGTAAACAAATTTTAACATCCCCTTTCTTTTTCTTTGATTTGATTTTGGTTTTAATGATCATTACTGCTATTATTACACAGTTCTTCAAACGGACACCAATGGAATCTTTATCAGACTTCCAATTCTCATTTAATCATGGAACAGAAAACCCCCCAACTTCTGCCATTTTCGGCCCCAATTACATCCACAAGCTCTGTCAGAATTGCCCAGCAGAGGTACTGTAATCCATAAGCATCTTACTTAAACAATTTAGTAAACTCAGATTACACATACATCTCGGTGTTAAGATACGCACATACATACAGGACTTGGAATTAGCGAAGATGCTGGTGAGAACAAGTGGGTTGTTCTTGGAGGACTTGGCCAAAGAATCTCTGCTTACAAATGAAAATTTCGGATCAGTCAACCGGGTATTCATTCTATGCAAAGAAGATGATCTCTTTAATGAAGATTTTCAGAGATGGTTGATTGAGAATGCAGCAATCAGAGATGAAGATGTGGGGGTGATTGAAGGAGCTGATCATATGGTCATGCTTTCAAAGCCTCGAGAGCTATTCAAATGCTTACTGGAAATTGCTCAAAAACATAGTTGAGATTTCACTTTCAATAATATCCGATAAATTAAAGAAATCGGATTTGCAATCTTTTAATATGCTGTCTCGTGTTTAACACTTGTACGACGGTGTTCACGTCATCTACAGCTATGCATTCAGTCTTGAAATTGTATGAAGTCAAGTGGATGGAAATTAGTGCTTGTCCCCAAAATAATGGCCCCCGTCCTTTTAACAATTTAGATCACCTCTTAGTTTTTCTTTCTTTTTGTTTTTGCTTGACAAGGAAAAAATCACACAAAATATATTTAATAATAAATAATTTTAAATATTTTAATTTATATTATTAAATATAAAATTAATTTATAAATTTTATTAAAATATAATTTAAATTAAAAATTAAAAAAATTAATAAAAAATTTAAATTCGTTCTTTAAACTCAACAAAGGATATTTTTTTATTTTTATAATTTTGTACAAAAATTAATATTAAAAATATAAATTTTCATACAAAATTATAAAATTTGGTATATATATATATATATATATATATGTATGTGTATATATATATACGCTCTTGTGTATGTATAATGTTTATTTATTTAATATATTTATTCAAAAGAGAGCAGAAAAACGAGCTGGTATTTTAATTATTGTCTTAAATAGTTTTATCTTCATTTAAGCTTTTTGTAAATAAATTTTTCTAAAAATTTTGAAAGATATTTCTATTTTTTAAAATAAAAAAGTTTTTAAAATTAAAAAAATAAATAAATTTATACTTTTAAATCACGTATGTCAAACAGGAAAATATTTTATTATTAAAATTAGTATTATTAAATATTATTTTAATTTTATTTTTAAAATTAAATAAAATAGTCAAATTTTGTTATTTCCATACAGTAGGCACCGAAGAAAAGGGAAATGGTGGCTTACCAATTGGATTTTGCAACTGAGCCGACGTTTAGAAGACCGAAGCTGTTCAAGTCAACTATGAGCTTATATAAAGCAAGATGAACAACTCAAAACGGTAATTGCTAGGTAGGAAGAACTAAAAATGGCAGGGGAGGAATCAGGCAGGAAGCAGAAGCATTTTGTTCTGGTGCATGGAGCAAACCATGGAGCTTGGACTTGGTACAAGCTCAAACCACTGCTGGAGGCAGACGGTCACCGGGTGACGGCGATGGACCTAGCAGCTTCAGGGATCAACATGAAGTCAATACAGGATGTTCGTACACTGAATGATTACAGTGAGCCTTTGTTGGAGATTTTGGCCTCCCTTCCTCCCGATGAAAAGGTTATACTGGTTGGACACAGCCTGGGAGGCTTAAATTTGGCACTGGCGGCAGACAAATACCCAGAGAAGATCTCAGCTGCTGTTTACTTAACAGCTTTCATGCCAGACACCAAACACCGCCCATCTTATGTTCTGGAACAGGTACTTTAACGTTCCATTTGTTACTTAATGTAAACAATTGTACTTAGTGTTCTTGTCAAGCACAAGGTCGATTTATTTTATAAAATTTCAACCTTGCATTCTAAGGAGCTTTACGTTTAGTTTACGGGCCTAAATTTGTTTCCTTTACTAATTTGACACAAATAGTAATCTCTTCTCTCACACAAGGGAAGGAAGGTGAGAAACCACTCAACTGTTTGTCAGACTCGTGGGTGTAAAAGTGAAATGCAAATATAGTATAGCGGTGAATTCCAAGGGCAATCTCCTACACTAGCTAGAAAATTTGGCAAAATAAGTATTTGGTTTTAATAATTTGCACCCTTTTTTTTTTTTTTTTTTTCAAAAGTTTAACGAGAGGACTCCGACTGAAGCCTGGATGGACACTCAATTTTTGCCTTATCACAACACCTTTGATCCATCTCTCCAGACAATGTTTTTCGGCCCCAACTTTCTCACATTCAAGCTCTATCAGTTATGTCCTATTCAGGTATCTCTCCCTCTCTTTCCCCGGTTCACAAGTAATAAAAACCAGAAGTGCTATCAAAATTTTCTACACTAACGTGTAAATATTTTTGGCTTGTAAGGATTTGGAGCTTGCGAAATTGTTAGTGAGACCAGGATCACTCTTCCTGTGCGACTTGTCCAAGGCAAATAAATTCAGCAATAAGGGATACGGATCGACTCCTCGAGTCTTTGTTGTATGCAACGAGGATGTTGGAATACCTAAAGAATTCCAGTACTGGATGATCGAGAACAATCCTGTTAATGAAGTGATGGTGATCGAGGGTGCAGATCATATGCCCATGTTTTCAAAGCCACAAGAACTCTGCGATTGCCTCATCAAGATTGCACAAAAATATGCTTGAAACATCTATATGGGATTTACGAGGAATAGCATGACTACCATGGTGATTTTGGATGCTGACGTGTGATATTATAAATCGTGGGGAAATTAGGTGGTAGATCGTTTTCAACTTCGTTTTAGTCTAAGGGGCCATGCTTGCTGTTTCTTTGCACCAATAATTTGTAGTGGGGGAAACCGGTATCTTGCTTTGTTGCTTAAAGATTATATCCATCAATGAGATGTTATTGTTGATGCTTCCATTATTCTTTTTAAAAGTGGTTGCGTACTTAATCAATTATACTCTAAATCCGATCAATTACGACTCAATTCAGATAATTATACTCACAATAAGCCAATTTTGCCCCAACTGTTACCCTTATTTATTGGCAAAACTATGAGCATCATGAGATTAAGGCCCCATTTCCAGTGTCACACCTGTGTTTTCAAGCGTGCTAGTAGAGGCACAAACAATGAGTGCAGTTCTAATTTGATGTCCGACAAAGTGAAAGAGCATTTGGCATCTTTTGTGCACAAACTGATCAAGAACTAAAGCCCGTCCACTTGATGAAACTAAGTCAAATTAAAACTAACAGCATGTAAGTTATTAAAAAGATTATATCTCATAGAACAGGTGCCACGCAGGCTAGAGAAGAAACCCGTGACACCTAGCATTATCAAGATATGGCTTCGTTTTGAACGCTAGTGTCTCTACTGTAATTTTAGACCATATCTTTTGAATGAATAAATAAATTTTCTTGAGTAAAACCATCTGTCTTAACGTGTAAAGATAACAGTACTTTTACAATCAAATGTTTGGCATTCTTTGCACATGCATAAACGTTAAACCATATGTTCTGCTTGTTTGGTGCAGACACATGACATGCAAAGACAACATTATTGACATAATTATTGGTTTTGCATTATTTTCCCACCATTCTTTTAACTCTTTTGCCTTGACATCACATCAAATCACTCGGACTCATAAGAAATACAAGTCCTTAGTTGTAACTACCAAGTTTCACCCAGAAGGAGTGCATGACTTTGAAGCATATTTATCAGCGATGTCCTGGAGGCAAGAGCAGAGTTCCTTAGGCTTGGAAAACATGACCATATGATCAGAACCACTGATCAGTTTCACTTCATCCGTCGGATAATTTGTTATCATCCACTTCTGCAAATCTTCTTCTATCACGTTGTCTTGATCGCACACAATGTAAACTCGATGAACTGATCCATATTTCTCCTTGGTTATTGCCACTGCTTCATTCAGCGTCTCTAAATGTTTATCCACCAGATGAGGTCTCGCTAACAGCAGAGCTAGTGTCAAGTCCTGGTTCATTCAATTCATGACAAGTTATAGGACGTGCATGTGATTTATATGACCTCACAACTGTAATTCTATAATATGCGTTCCTGCTCCTCTTCCTCATATCGTGGTACCATGATACGATACTCGAATGAAACTCTTATTGAAAAAGTGCATGTAAAATAAAATTATCGCAAATTTCAATAAAATTATGTGACGCAACCGCCATAAATTAATAATAGTGACTTGCCTCCGGTGGGGAGAGCTGGTATAACTTTGAGGCCATGAAGTTAGGTCCAAGAAGCCGGGGGGTGGGCTGATTGCTAGCCCCATTATCGGACGTGTATGTGCAGTCCATGTAGGAATCCAATCTACGTTTACACTGTGAAAGAGACGTTTGTTAGATTTTCCAAAAGAAACTATCAAATCAACCCAGAAAAAAAGTATCAGAGATGCGTTTGCAATTTTCCGATTGTAAAATTACTTTTATGCCCTACAAACAAACAAACAATAATTGAAACCAAAAATAAAATTATTATTATTGTACAGTCGGGTGATATCTACAACCATTATCGAACCAAAAGATGATCCTCAAGTCACACTATTGATACCATTGAAATGCTTTATCTACAGACAATGATATTGCATTTGTATATAAATCTTGAATGGCGCTGGTGCATCCCTAAGATCTTTGTGTGTGCACAGTTGTGAACAAGAGAGAGAAAGAGGTACCTCTTCAACTAAAGTTGATGAAGGGAGGTCAGGGCTTGGCATAAGAGCAGTGCAGAAAACTGCGACAGAAACCTTCTCGGGGAACTTTTCCATGGCAGCAGATATGCTGAACCCACCCATGCTGTGGCCAACCAGGATTACCTTCTCTTCCGGTGAGAGAGATGACATGAATTCCATCAAAGGTTCGAAGTAATCCAAATATGAACGAAGCTCGTGAACTTGCTTTGGGTGTATGCCACACCCACCCATGTCCAGAGCTGTAACTTTATAACCTGCTGATTTCAGAAGAGTTGCTACCTTGTACCAACACCAAGCTCCATGGCATCCACCATGAACTAACACAAAATGCTTTTCCTTTTTCTCCATCTCCTCCGACCCTTTCTATCTTTTGCTTGCGTACACTTTCGTCTTGCTTTTATACAGCGGTGGTAAACGGGCTGGGCTGGCCCGAACTCAGCCCAACCCGTAAATAATGTAAGCATGGTTCGTTCTAGCCTCTTTGTGGATCAGACTGAATAAAAAGACTATAAGTCCGTCACAAATCTGAATCCAGTTCATGTCTACAATCTTTTTCATATTTTTATTAAATAATTAATTTTAAATTATTAAACTGTTAAAGTCTGCGAACTAGTTTAAATTTAGGTCCAACAGGACCTGCATGGAACTGGGTTTATGACTCATGCTAAATTGTATTAGTTTTACACGGATTAAATCTTACCTAGCATATGAGCTTTCATGTACCTCATTTTCATAGGCCGAACCGCAATCTATTTGCCACTTCTACTTTCACTGAAGAAAACCTAATTTAACCGCACAAGTATGGTATAAAAATAGAAAATTTTTTGGGTAAAACGGTATTATTATTACGTTAATATTATTAAGTCAAAACTATCTAATTAATAATATAATAAAATATATTTATTAATAATAAATAAAAAAATTAATAAATTTTTAATAAATTTTTTTATTATATTAATTAAATAATAAAATTTTTTATTAATTTTTTTCTTCCACTATTAATAAATATATTTTTTTATCTCATCAATTAAAAAATTTCACCACGTCAATTTTACTGTCACCGCGTTAATATTACTAACATAATAGAATTATATCCTACTTAAAACTCTCTCGTACAAAAATCATATTAATCATCATATTATTTGTTACACAAACCACACAAAGTTTTAACAAATGATTTTAATGGTTTTGACTGGACATTACATGTGCTAATAAGAAACACCTAGTAGTTTGGAAACAGTCCCAACTTTCTTCACATAGAAAAAACACATTTTTATTTTTAAGTATAGTTATCAGCTATCTCCTGGAGGCAAGAGCAGAGCTCCTTTGGTTTGGAGAACATGACCATGTGATCAGAACCAGAGATCAGCTTCACCTCATCTGTTGGATACTTTTCTATCATCCTCCTCTGCAAATCTTCTTTAGTGTATTGTCTTGGTCGCACACTACGTAAACTCGATGGACAGATCCATATTTTTCCTTGGTTATTGACACTGCTTCATTCAGCATTTCTAAATCACCAAACACAGGGTGAGGTCTTGCTAACAACACCGAAAGTGTCAAATCCTGGTTCAATTCATTACGAATTGTGAGACACATTAGCTGGCTGATCGGCTCAATCCATTACACATTGAGTTGAATATGGAATGAAAGAATACAAATAGAGGGCAGGGTGGTCTTACCCCGGGTGGGGAGGGTTGGTACAACTTAGATGCCGTGAAGATTGGGCCAAAAAGCACGGAGGTCGGCCGGTTGTTGGGCCCATTATCAAATGTATAAGTTGAGTCCATGGGAGAATCCAATCTTCGAGAATACTCTGTTTTTCAAAGAAAAGGTCACTTATTAATTTCCCCAAGGCAACACTGACAGAAGACTTCTTAACATATCAGAGCAACCATCGTATGGGCGTCGGAGTAAATTCACCCAAAGAAATCAAGAGATGTTTGTTTCTTTTTTGAAAATGATTCTAGCCCAGAAGCGTCGGGAAATCAAATTAGTTAATGAACTTAATGTTCGTTGTCCGCATTCATCCACCACAGGACAATTTTGTCTGAAGTTACAGGCTTGACTCACTCAGAATTCAGTATCATTACGGCATCTTCCATTTCACTTAATGCCTTCACAATGAAACGACTCTACTTGTTAGATTGCATGGGCTTTCTGAAAGTCCACTTTGCTATTAAGAAATGACGGCGCCAGTAACGGCATTAGACCAAAAGAAATTGGAATGGCATGATCAATGGCAAAAGTTGGATGTGAGCAAACGGAAAACTTTATGAATGTTCCAGCAAAGCCAAGGAACAGAAGATTTGATTAATGAAGCCATCGCCTAGCCCATCTATTTTATCAAGCATGGTTCAACTAGGAAAAGTTTTTGAAGGTGGTAGAAGAGGTCTGAGTTTTCAATCTAGTTCACACTAAATATAAGAGGGTTTGCTTTTTTATTTATATAGTATTTTTTAAGAAATCCAATTTAAATAAATAAAAGAAAAAAGAAAAAAAGGAAAGAAAGAAGAAGCAAGCATAGCATCTCAGAAGGCTACCATTGAATAAAGCATGTCACTTAAACACGTCAAGGAAATGTTCATACACAGGCGATACACAAATAATGTTAGTCAAAAATTTTGTCCCAAGTGATGTGGCATAACATGTAGTGGCCTCTGTCGCTACATGTCTCAAGTTTCATCTCAAATGATGCAAAATGTGATGTGGCATTCAAGTGGAAGACAAATATTAACAATTTTCAGTAACATTTATCACAAAATCTCACTACCCACACAATGAATTCCACCTCATCTACCATTGTTTGTGGACACACGGGGAAATTTTTATGCATAATGGCCGCTGGCCAAAGTACATGTATCTTGACCAGTGAAGGTGCATCCCTAAGCTACTCGGTAAAGTATAGTGTGTGCACTTGTGAACAAGAGAAAAGAGAATCAGTTACCTCCTCAGCTAAAGCTGTTGAACGCAGGTCAAGGCTTGGCATAAAAGCGGCACAAAAAACTGCAATCGAAACTTTCTCAGGGAACCTTTCCATGGCAGCAGATATGCTTAACCCACCCATGCTGTGGCCCACCAGAATCACCCTCTCCTCTGGTGGGAGGGATGCCATGAATTTCATCAAAGGTTCAAAGTAAGCTGAAAGTGAATGAAGCTCATGAACTTGCTTTGGGTGTATGCCACAAGCAGCCAGGTCTAGAGCTATGACTTTATGACCCGCTGATTTCAGAAGAGTCATCACCTTGTACCAACACCAAGCACCATGACAGGCTCCGTGAACTAACACAAAATGCTTTCCCTGTTTCTCCATTTCCTACAAGTCTTTCGATCTTTTGTATCCGGTTTAGTCTTACTTTAGTCTTATATTTATACTTCAGGAAAACTTTATTTGGATTTTGACCCACAAGTTTAATAAGATAGTACCATTTTTGTGCCAATTTCATGTTACTTGTTACACAATTTAGACAGGACCTGTGGAAAAACCTATAGAAGTATCAGAAAAGAGACATGTTACTAGCCACACATTCAAGATAGATATTTGGTAAGTTATCAGAAAAGAAACAACATGTGGCTGGTACATGTCTAGAAGAAAAATCTTGCTCAGATGAACTGAAAACCTTTCAGAGAGAGGAAAAGGATTAATAGTTAGCCCTTCTCATGATCCTCCTTATTATCACAGACAATAGAAAGAATATTCCCATAGCCAATATAAGGTCCATGCAATCCTCACAAGGACCCTTTGAAAGAATATTCCCATAGCCAATATAAGGTCCATGCAATCCTCATAAGGACCCTTTTGATGCATCCTATTTCAGATGTAAATTGAAGTCAAGAAAAACGGAAAATAAAAAGAATTCAGTGGCCTCTTTTTTCAACTCCTTTTGTTGGACACAAGAAATGTTCCACTGTTACTACGACAGATCATAAAGGATTTATGTTACCTCAACTGCATCAAAAATAGAAGGTAATATTTTTACCTCCATCAACTGTTTCAAGATTCTCTGTAATCGATAGCATCAAAATATCAACAGGAAATTGCGCCAATTATTTTGACGAACCAGAGCACTCTTTCCAGACATCTGTCCCAGTTGCTCTGATAAATATTTCTACCGTCATTTTTGAATAATTAAACCAGCGCAGAAATAGGCTGACAGGAGCTCTTTTTTGCAGTTTGTTCTTAATCTTAAACATTACTAGAGTAGCTGAAATTCCTAAATTGGTCCTCCAATCTTGAAGGTTGCATGGACCTCTTGCTTGGAACAAAGTTCCTGAAATCTCATTAAACTGCAAAACAAATAAATAAATGAAATAAATACAATTTCCATTATTAAAGAACAACATGCCAAGAAAAACTGTATTTCCAGATTCAACATCAAGTTACGCAGACTTTGTGATCATCCATACAAAGAACTCTTGAGCACATTGTACAACAGATTCATGTATGTAAAATTCAGCTCTAAAGATAAAAGAATTATAACTCGACTCATTTTTAAATATAAACTAGATCAACATTGTTTTCGCTTGTTACCATAAAACATTGTGAATTTAATGACATTGGAAAATCCCTGCTGCTAATAAGAGCACAGGTGTTCCAAAAAGTTACAATATCATTCACAATTCCTTCAATAATTAACTCTATTCTAGGACATTGAGCAATTTTAGGATCATTGCTTACACAAATTAGAAGATATTACTTGCTCAATTTCCCAAGTGCTGAAATAAAGTATCCTTTTTTTCTTCCATTTTTTTCTAGAACCAATATAAGTACAGTAGAACGACAAACCGTTTAACAAAAGCACAAAGAAAAGTTACAGCTACTTAAAGAAGTGTGGTGAAAGAGAGAAGACAATACCGTCTTAAAAGTACTTTTGGATTATATAGAAAAAGATGCTTCTGGTGAAGGTTTTCCACAGATGTCTTCAAACAAAGCAAACAATCTTTGGCTTCCTTGTAATATGATCCTCTAGTAGCATAGTGTTTGGAGCCACATTGAAGGTCATTCTCACATTCCTTCTTAAGTGATGGAAGCATGTTTTCCATGGTTGTAGATGGTAGCCTGCCTTGATTATTTGAGCTTTCCAATACCACTTTTCTTCTCTTATCAGATAACTGATTTGTAATTTTCCCTCCTAGAGAAAATTCCGTGAACAAGGGCCATGAATCGCCCACCAACCGTAAGCACCTAGAAAGAAATATGTTGAAAGCAATGACCACAAAAAAGCATGCAAAATTCGGGCTGAGATAAGATGTAAAATAATAATAAGACAGAATTGTGATCAAGTCCCACCCTTTAGAGACGATTATATTTTAATGCAGTACATTTTACTCAAAATTGAAGCAAATAAAATAAGTGCATCAAATAAATTCATCAATATAGTCGATTTATCAAAATATCAAATGCCAGATAATCCCCATTCACTGAAAATTTAAGCTTTCTCAATTCAGTAAAAGGGTTAGGATGTGAAGAAAACAACTAGAACACACACCTTAAAAGATATTCAGCACAATCAATTCCCGTGTCCTTTGAAATAAGGTAATCAAGGAGCACTTGATGGTCATAGTGTAACTGCAAACAGAAAAGACACATAATATCCGTGATTCCAACAGATAATTTGACAATTAATAGAAGAAGCACTGTAACACATGGACATAAAAGACTTACCTCAGCCAGAAATAGATGGAATAGATTTACAGGATTAAAAACATTAGACAAATGAAAAAGTATATCTTCCTTCACATCCTGAGATGCCCAACTTCTTGTGTCAAACCTACATTCAGCTCAAGAGTCCGTTAAAACTGTACCTAACAAACTAAGTCAGCAAAACCAACAAAAATTTACTCCTTACCTTTGCTCTACACAGAATGGCACACTAAGCAATTGCAAGAGCACTTTGAATAACACATCATCCTATAGTTTCAACAGAGAAAAATAATTAGAAATTGTAATGAAGAGCATCCATAAGATGACAAAAGAACAGAACTAGAGTGTAACACTATGCAATAACCACAAATCAACATACCCAGATTGGCAAACAAAAATATGAAAAATGCCATCATATATTGACCTTGGCTTTAGAAATTCTGTATATTATTCCCCACATTGCCGAAAATTCAAATTTTCAGACCATTAAATTATTGCTTTGTCATATTATAAGCACAACAAATGCGCCACCTTCAACATAAGTCAGTAAAGATGACTCAAGCCATGACAGAGTCCACACATTAAATTTGCACCCATCCCAATTCAAGACATTTATAGTAAGACATTCATTCATGCTATACTCCATCTAAGCAATGAAGTCTATCATAAGCCCAAAAGTTACTTTCACCCATCAGTCTACCCGAAACAAAAATAGATACTAGCTCATCACATTTCTTCATTCTACCAGTGTCTTTCAGTTCAGCAAAAACATAATGTTGGTTTGGTTTGCCACCCTGCCCCAATCAATCAAGAACATGAAGAATGGGAGCAAGTACCAAGGACTCTCAACCACTCCAATTGACACTCGCAATGTTCAAAACAAGTACAGCTTTCTAAAACTAATGTTTTAGCCAAAAATAATTAGTAAAACCTGATTGAGTACAAAACCCGCATAAACCCTGAACACAAAACCTGTCACCAAAGGAACTAATGTCTAGAAATCAAAATCTGCATCAATTCAGCTGCCCCTGAAACTTTTATTCACATGAGTTCATCATACTCTTGCCACCATAAAAAGTCACTAATGCACGGTGAAAATATATATAGCCCTTCACATAAGGCGCAAGGGTAAACTTTGACAAATAGATGCTATAACTAAATAAGATTACAATGCAGAACATGGATTTTCGTACCTCTAGACAACATTACACAGATCCTCAGTGTACAGATTTGTTGGAACAGAAATGGGGAATTGCAGCATGCAATAATAAATTTTAGGACATAAGTCTTCAAGAACAATCATGCAACCTTAAAAAAAAAAGACTTAAAAGGATAATTGCTTTGGGCGCAGAAGACAAACCTCATGCATGAATAGCTGGAGGAAGGATAAGGAAAAGTCCATACACTTTTCCATATATCTTTCATAGTCCACCAACATATCCAAGGGGAGATGCCCTTGAAGCCACTTATATAGTTCTAACAAACCTTTCTTTCTACCATTACAATCCAAATCTGTGTCAAACATCAAGCATGATTCAGCAGTTGCACATGCACAATGCTTCTTGTTGTCTTCTTTTAAACTGATCAAACTGAAGCAACACCTCAGGAAAAGGAAAACAGCTTGTCTTTGTAAGTGACGAGAACACATATTATATACGTCTCCATCAGAATTAATCAATAGAAATGGAGAGCCTTCTAAACACTCATCCTGAACAGACTCACGTGAAGCTATGGGTTGCCACAAGAGCTCCTGGAAGTAATTATTAAGAAGCTGCAACCATGAAACAAGAATGCAACGATCCAGAAAAATTTGGGAACTCAGCCTGATCAGTAGAACCTGCTAAATATGTTTCAGCCGAGTAATTAGGTAGACTTAGATAATGTGACACATTTTATCATGGATCAAGAGTACAGCTGACACATTTGGAGATATAATAACGTAATATAATAAAAGCAGTTGCTAAAATAATACAAACAATTGGGTAAATACATTGCATTTAAGATAAAAATAAAAAAGATGACTAAAAAAATATATATAAGAGAGAGGAAAATAACTGAACTTGTGCCCAGCTGTTGTTGTCTGGAACACATGAAGGTAAATGTTTTGAATCCTCCAATATGATAAGTAAAAAACAAATAAAGGATAATATATATATATATATAAAAGATATTATATATATATATATATATATATGAAAAATAAAATAAAACAAAACAAAACAAAACACCTTTGAAGACTAATTTAAGATCGCCACAAATTGTCAGCACAAGTAATTCATGAAAAAGAATAGAACATAAATGAATAATTCTCATCACCAGCACAAAAATGTAATAATGTTAAAATTAATAAAACACTATAACTAAACATTTTTTAGTTTGTGTGTCTCTTGTCCTGCAGATAAGACCATGAATTGTAAGAATTTTAGCATCCAAAGTAACCACAGCATTTGTGGCGTAGTAGCTGGGCAATCAGCACATTTAATAATCCTACCTAGAAGCAATAATATTTAGGATGTAATCTATCCATCAATTTTTAGGGCAATGGCCTGTAACTCAGTGCTTTTCTTTCTCAATCCTAGAGTCATAGAATAAGATATAAGCAAATATTTCTAAAGGCCGCATAACTAGCATTCCTAGGATCTTCTTACCAACAATGAGTAATTGTACTTCTAGACAGTTTCCCAAGAATAATAGAAAAAAATGATTTCCAGGTGCATGTTTTTAAATTCATCAAGCAGGCAGCTGAGGTAAATTCATACCAACAACTTGTGTCTGAAGTACGGAGCGATGCAAGTTATAACACATGCTCCTTGCTTGCTGAGGCACCAATAGAAAAGTTTGGGTACAAAGTTAGTGATTACACAAAGAATTGGATGTTCATCTAAAGAAGAATCCATGCCATTGACAGCTCCGCTTTGCTCAACCATTGAACAGAGTAACTGAGTTAAATTCCCCAGAAACACAACCCTAGACTCCTCTTGCTCCAAGGTTTCCAGACCCAAAGTGTCTCCAGTAAAGCTATTATGAGTACTATAAATAACATCCATGGAATCCCAAGGCACATTTGAAAGACAAGAATGCACAAAATCTAAATATAGTTTGGCAAGATTATCATCATAGTCATAATCTTGCTTCAAACATTTTAATATGTTGCGTAAAACTCGAACAATTTCGGCCAAAGTAGACCACCCAGCATTTTTCAATCTAGATTTTATGAGAACCAAAAGACTTGATGAATCAAAATGTGAATTCCCTGAACCAGCTGTTGAAGATGCAGAAGAAAAAGATAATATATCGGTAACTGCCAACTCCAGTGAGAGACACAGGGAATGAATAAAAGCACCCCAGTTGCTTCCCTGCAAAACAATTATATTAAATATAATAAAGCCTACAATTCATAACAATCTGTACCAACCTAATATGAAGGAAAATGCATTGACATACAGATGTAACCAGGAACTCAGATATGACTACTAGAATGTTGCCAGCCAAATGTTGAACATACTGACTCTTAATACTAAGCGAAAATATCTGCAGCCAAACAGAAAACATAAAGAGGTCAAATGGTCAAGATCAATCGCATAATGCTACCACAATAAGCAATTTATAATCTCAGTAACTACACCTCCTAAACCAACTACCATCCATGCATGCAACTTCCACAAAAGATATAAAATATCCTCAAAATGTAAGCATACACTTTCACAATATTAAGTGTACAAATTTGTCAAGTCATAACTATATATATATATATATATATTTTTTAAGGCTGTGCTTCAAGTTTCTCAAAATTTCATTCCAAAGAAAAAATTAAATAAATGAAATACAAGATGACATAAATACGCAAATACCAAGTCAGCTACGATGTTGGATAACTGGTGATGAGGATCCTCTAATGTTGTTCTCAATTCATCGTTAGAATCATGGTCAAGTTCGCGAGTCCAGAGCTGAATTTGTCTCATAACCTGAAGCAGACAATAATTCATGGAGACATATTCGTCTGTGTGAGCAACTGAAGAGGTTGGATTAGATAAAGCAGCCAAATTCGAGCGAACCTGTGAGAGAGAAGCGAGGAGTTCTTTCTCTTGCTCCTTGGTCAAATAAACTCCGTCCAGTTCCTACAATTATAGTGGAGATGGAACAGAGATCAGCAAAAATGAAAATGATAATGATAGAAAGTAAAGAGTAATGGAACCGACGATGTACGGGTGGACAGAATCATGGATCAGTCGGTAAAGACGCGAGTATTCGGAGCCGCTAGACATTTTTCAGCTACGTTGTTATTTTTGTCTTCTGCCTTCAGTGGCTTCGACATCCATGTGCTTATAGGGAGTTAATGGGGAGGACTCAAAACGCTGCGTTTTACAGTGAGAAAGATAACGGCGTTTGTTGCTGGTTTTTCATTTTTCTCTATGGCCCAGTTTTTGAATTTATTTATAATTTTAGCCCATCCTAAAATTTTCTCTTTTTCTTGACCAAACCATGGACTTTTTTAAAAAAAAAAATACCCGTCTTTTTCTTATATTATTTTCAATTAAATAAAATCTCTTACAAAATTTTTACAAATTTTAATTTGCATCAAATAATGCACATACATTTTTTAAATTATAAAATTTATGCAAATTGAAGCTTTTGGATGAATTATTGAAGAGGAAAACTAATAGTTTTAATTTTTATTTAATTAAAAATTAAAATATTTTTAAAAAATTTTTGATAAATTTTATGTAAAAAATTTTAGAAATACCAAATTTTAAGATGAATTAAAATTATAAATAGGTTCAAAAATTGGGTCATAGAAAAAAATTTGAAACGATTTGATATAAATTCAACCTCAAATTTTAGGATGGACTAAAAATTATAAATAAAAAAATGAGTCATTTGAACAAAAAAAAAAAAAAAAGGGCATTGTTGCTTAAGGGCAGCCACAGGAAGTCTGAAAAGCAATAATCTAATTTTCGTTTCCTATTTTAAATCCAAACTGCTCGAGTTTTGGCGGGTGAGTTTCCGTTCCAACGAACAAAAGCACAGAAGTCGTCTTTTTTATGCCGCCAGCACATGAAGCATCCGTCGTGTCAACCCTCATACAAAAATGCACCTCAGTAACCTCCCTTAGAAGAGCGCGGCAACTCCACGCTCTCATCCTAACTTCCACCGTCACACCCATCAATGTCCAATCTCCGTATCTATACAACAACGTCCTCTCGATGTATGGGCGGTGCGGCTCATTCGGAGATGCACGACAAGTGTTCGAGAAAATGTACAAAAGAAGTATAGTTTCGTATAATGCACTCATTGCAGCCTATTCTCGGCATCATAATCATGCACATTTGACTTTCAAATTAGTTAATCAGATGGAATTTGAATACTTGAGGCCGAATGGTTTGACTTTCACAAGCCTGGCACAGGCGGTTTCGTTGCTGGAGGATCGGTTACTGGGGTCGCAGCTTCATGCCAAGGTGATTAAATACGGATTCTCAGACGATACTTATGTTCAAACGTCTTTACTCGGGATGTACTCAAATTGTGGGGATTTGGAATCTGGGAGGAACATTTTTGGTTGTATAGGTGAGAGAGATGCTGTTGCATGGAATAGTATCATTCATGGGAATTTCAAGAATGATAAGGTAAAAGAAGGGCTTTATCTATTTGGTGCTATGGTGAGATCCGGTGTAACTCCTACCCAGTTTACTTATTCGATGGTTTTAAATGCTTGTGGCAGAATGGGAAATTATAGTTGCGGAAAACTTATTCATGCCAAACTGATCATATCAAACGTTCAAGCTGATTTGCCTTTGCAAAATGCCTTGCTTTACATGTATTGTAATTGTAGCAACACCCAAACAGCATTTAGTATTTTTAGCAGAATTAAAAACCCAGATCTAGTTTCATGGAACGCAATAATTGCTGGGCACATGGAAAACGGTGATGGAGAAAGGGCAATGCATATGTTTATTGAGTTGCGGAGAATGTGGCTTCCGGAACCAGACGAGTATACTTTTGCGGCCATCATTTCTGCTACGTCTGCTTTCCCGGCTTCTGATTATGGGAAACCTCTACATGCCCTAGTTACAAAATCAGGGTACCATAGAAGCGTGTTTGTGGGAACTACACTTATGAACATGTATTTCAAAAATGGTGATTTGGAATCCCCACAGAACGTTTTTAAGTTGATTTCAGAAAAGGATTTAGTACTTTGGACCGAGATGATCATGGGTCATTCGAGAATGGGTGATGGGGAAAGTGCAATCAAACTCTTTTGTGAAATGTGTCGAGAAGGCTATAAATGCGATAGCTTTGCTCTTAGTGGGGCTTTGAGTGCATGTGCGGACCTTGCAATTTTGAAGCAAGGTGAGATGATTCATTCCCAGGCTATGAAAACAGGGAATGATGTTGAAATGTCTGTCTGTGGGAGCCTGATGGATATGTACGCCAAAAATGGTGATATTCAAGCTGCTCAATCAATATTTACTCAGGTTTTGCAGCCCGATTTGAAGTGCTGGAATGCAATGCTTAGTGCGTATGGTCAACACGGAATGGCAGAGGAGGCATTCAATTTCTTTGAGACAATCCTGAAACATGGCCTAAGGCCAGATCAAGTAACATATTTATCGCTGCTGTCTGCTTGCAGCCATAGTGGCTTGGTCGAAAGAGGGAAGTTCTTGTGGAATCAAATGAAGGAAAATGGTTTAACTCCTGGGCCTAAACACTACTCTTGCATGGTCAGTTTGTTAAGTCGTGCAGGACTGCTGGATGAGGCCAAAATTCTGATTATTGAGTCACCTTGTACTGAAAACAGTATAGAACTATGGCGAACTTTGCTAAGTTCAAGCGTCACCAAGAGAAATTTCAAAATGGGGATACATGCAGCGGAACAAATTTTAAGATTGGATTCAGAAGATGGTGCTGCTCATATATTGCTTTCTAATTTTTACGCTGCAGCAGGGAGATGGGATGCTGTTGCAGAAACAAGGAGAAAGATAAAAGGATCAATGATGGAAAAGAAACCTGGGCTAAGCTGGATTGAAGCCGAGAGTGATGTTCATGTATTCTCCTCTGGCGATCAATCACATCCCAAGGTTGTTGAAGCCCAGGCTGAATTGCATAGGCTACACGGGAACATGAGAAAATTAGTGACAGATGAATTTGATGAAAGAAGTTATTTACAAAGGATGTAGAGACTCGATTACTGGCAAAGTGATTTATCTGTTCCAGCACAAGGAATGTTGTTGGCAGAGCAAGAAGTCAAGGCTACATCTTCCACCGCTTCGGGCAGTCTGACTGGATCTAATTCTAACAGTAGGTAATTGTATCAAGAAAACAAAATTTTCAAATATCTATTAATTCCTCAATATTTCTGTAAAAGTTTTTTTGATAATATTGGAAAAGTATGATGGAATACAATATTTCAATCATTGATCCGATGGAATTACAGACATAAGCTCATCAGCAACAAATCCAACAAGCAATCAAATATAATCCCCGTAATGTGAGACAGCTTATTTTGACATGCTTGATATCTCTGGTGCCTGTGACCCGACTACAAGCTTTTTATGATAACCATCTCTCCAAACATCCTACCTTAAGGTGTTATACAACATCATAGCAATTTAATAACATGGATCTCACATCCTGGACTTGAACAAGAAGTAATAGAGATCCTGTTAACTTCAGAAGAAATGATGGCACTTGCTGGTTTGACATTTACTGTGTGAATCCCTTCAGGAGCAAGCAATGATTGGAGCAAGAGGACGTCCCCCCTGAAATTCAAGACCTGAATCCACTGTGATTAGCGTCGAGCAGTTCGAGTTTTTGGCCTGGTAGATTTCTGCAAGGAAAGAGGTGCAGAAAGGAAAATTCAGTACATGATACTGTATTAAGGTAACACATAAGTGAAAGGTCTAGACTAAGCTCCAGAGCAAAGAGCTGCCTTGATATCATATGTGCATGTAATAACTTACTCTAAAACAAGGTTTGGTGCAAAGTTCTTTTTTAGGTGGAGATTAGCATAGAAATCTAAAACAAAAAGTTGAATTATATTTTACTCACTGATGCAGCCCCAAAGCTAGCCCCGGATCCTGTTGCACCACCTGTGATTCAGAGAAAAGGAATAGCAGGGACAAAATTCATCACCATCTCCAAAAAATAACCTCATGCTTTTAATTACAAGAATTATAAATATCTAGCTATTAACCAAGAAAAGACCTGCTCCTTTTTTATTTTTTCTCCTTTTGTTCAGCTGCAATACTTTATACAGATATTGGATTGTATTACTTTGTGTCAACAATAAAACAAACAATGTATCACAATTACCATTTGATGAAATATAATTTTAAATCATTAGGAAAATGTCAGCCTTCCATTTCATTGTTAATGTAACCTACGGTATATCTGCCAAATAGTCAACAAGACAAAAGGTACGAGTACAACTGCCTTTCAGGTTATGCAGGAATTTGATGTCATTGTCAGTTTAACTGCTTGTCCAATGGTCATAAAATTTAACTAAGATCAAGAAATCAAGGGAAATATCTCCGGCCAGAATTAAATTTCACAAGTACTTGAAGGGAAATATTTCAAGGATTTTCAGAATTATAGAGCAAAATGGCTAGAAAATTTTTGGACAATAACCTTCTCAAGCCACTATGCACACAGTAATTTTGCAGAACAAATTTAAGCAATGCTTTTGTAGTATCTGCACTAGGCAAATATATTGCTGCCATAAACAAAACCTACTTCGCTAATTTTGTTATATTAATATTGTCAGCAAAGATACAGCGTGAATAAAAGTAACCCCCAGTTTTGAAAAAGAGCTTTGTTTCAAACCATAGTAAAATGAAAAAACAAGTGTTGATTTCGTTGTAGAGATTGAAATTTAAACCTCTTATGGAATTAACGATACCTGATGCAAACGGCGTTGAAAATAGTGAGCCTCCAGCAGATGTTGTAGACCCAAAAGATGGAAGAGCACTACTAAACGAAGAGGGAGTTGAAGTAGCAAAGAAAGATGCTGATGACATTTGGGGTGAGGCACCAGATCCAAATAACGAGGATGGTGGAGCAGAGGCAGCTGGTGTTGCAAATGGAGAAGATGACATGGAGGGAGCTGGAGTTGAGGATGGTGTGCTAAAAAGAGATAGCCCACCTCCTGAAGACACTGATGTCTGTGGGGCAACTGATGCCCCAGGAGTAGCTGCATTTGTAAGCAACCCAGCAACTTGTGTTGATGGTTGTGAATTTATAGGCAAATGCAAAGTTGGATGTATCCTCCTAGCAGCAGCTTCCTGTTTGGCTGTTTCTCGCCTGTCAGCCTCCAAAAATGGGTCATTACCATCCCCTCGGCGACGCCGATCAGCAAGATAAGCTGTTTTCATGGTTTCAACATACTGATGAATGCTCTCTGCCTAAGAAACACACAACATAGATAGAATATAAATTTCAAGTTAAAAATCTTACTTCACCTTAACAAGCTGAGGCCACATCTTTTGGTATTTAAGTCATATAGGATATGGCAACATGTTATAATATAAGCCATGTAATGGCAACACAGCCTTCTATTGTACATGTTAGCCATAAATTTAAACCGTTAGCAGATACAATTTAACATACTTCAATTACAAAGTACTTTAGCAGCTTTTTCATGTGGTTCTCAAAAAATTCCACTCTCTGAAGGTTTTTTCCCTATTAGTTTACGGTACAAAATACAAGTAGGATACAGGGCCAACCGGTATTCAGTGAAGTTCTCTCCCTAAAAGAAGCATATTCCAGCACTAGACCAGATCAAAAACTTCTCTATCAATTCAATTTAAATAATCAACCATTTAACATCAAACTTTCAATATCGTCAATTTTTTTGTAGTTGGTGATTAATCTTTTGTCCCACAAATCAAATTATTTAAGTAAATTTTGTGAAGCATATACATTACTTAAGAAGTGCAAGCTATAAAAATACAAATTGCAGATATATAAAAGCCACTTTAAAGTTTTCTTCATTAAAGAGAGCGAAACAAAGTATCTGGCATTACCTTAGCAGCCACATGAACAAAAAAGCTATGCACATTTTCCATGACTTTGGGAAGGGACTGCAGTAAAGAGGATCCATGGTTGGACAAATTCCTGTCTGAGTCTAGGAGAATCAGTTGCTCTAACTCTTCAATCCATTGGCGACACTGACCCAGATATTTCTCAAATCTCACAACTGTTTGCTGCAAAAAGGGTGATGGTTTTTTTGGAAGTCCATTGTAAAAGTCAAAAACTGGGACTAGAGAGCTAGTTGTTGGTTTTCCGGTTGACGATGGTGCTGCCGTTGCTCCAGGAGCCTGTGAAGGTGCAGTAACACTCAAAGCAGGTCCTGCATTTGAATGAACAAACCTTGGTCTCAACATCATGAAGGAACGAACAGCTATCTCAGTGTTGCGTAACATATCTTTGACAGCAGCCATCAATCCTTGTAGTTGAATTTTCTGCCGTTCCATGGAAGTACTGATAACCCCAAGTTCCTTCCAAAACAAATTAATAGTTTTAATTACCACACCATAAAATTGCATTTTACAATAACATTACATGTTTAGAAAAGGCACCAGTATTACAAATGATGCCTAGAAATGTAATAATAAAACATCCCGAGATTAAAGACATGTATGCAAAGAGATAGGAGAGGGTACATTGTTCAACGATCTAATCATTGACTCAAAATCATGGCTTTGTAGCCATTCCTGAACCATAAAAAAAAAAAAAAAAAAGGACTGAGAGTCGGTGATATCAAATTACTGAACAATTTCAGACTCCAGTGTTTTGCACAACAAACTCAGAACACTAGATGGAACTTGTGTCATTGTCCGAAAGTTGCCAATTAGGCATGTCAAAGGTCATATTGAGAACAAGTAAAAAGAACGTGGACGGAGAAAATTACAAAGATACATATTTCCAAACTGAATTTGTATATTTCATTTTGTTAAAGGTTGAAAGAAATACCATAGCTTGAAAAGGTAAAAACAAAGTTTAGTATGGCAGATGTATCACAAAGAATTGAGCAGATATCGATGCAAATATTAATTTGTCATAAACACCTGCATACCTGAACAATATGGCTTGCATCAAGCTCGAACCCTTCATTGGAAACCGAAGAATCATAGAGGCGACTACATTGATCTAGCCTCTGGCTCTCATCCCTGTACTCCAAAATTCGCTCCCTACATGCATCAGCTCAGAACCCATCAAACATCTTATACAAATTCCACGGACAACAATACTCAAAAAGGATTAACGTATAATTCAACTCAAATTACAAACTTCGCCCTTGGTGCAAAGTTACAATACATAACTAATAACTAATAATTTAACACTGCGTTCTTCAGCCGAACATTCATAGAACCCCAAAACCTCTATCGCCAACAATGTAGTAGAAAAAATAAACAATTCATAGATTTCACTACTTCAACAGCTGGAAAAATAAAACATTTCCACTTTATCGACATCAAACACATCAATACCGCTGAGTTAGTTGCAAATTCATTGTCAAAAGATTTTAATTTCTTTTCCTACACTTTCTTTACAACCAAACACGCCCAGAAACAAAAATGAGTAAAATAAAAGAAAACAAACTCGATCTGGAGAAGAAACTTTTGTGAATCCGGGTGAAGATCCGCCCATTTGGTGCTATAGTTCGCCGGCGCTTTGTCATTGGTGAATAGAAACAATTGCTGCTTCTGTTGCTGCTGCTGCTGCTGTTGCTGTTGCTGTTGCTGTAGAAACAACTGTTGTTGAGGAAATTGTTGATGCTGCTGCTGCTGCTGCGCAAAAAGTGGGCTGCTTTGAAAAGGGTTTTGCTGCTGCTGCAGCTGCTGTTGTTGTGGGGGTTGGAAGAGTGACTGGGGTTGTTGCTGTTGTGGAGTTGAAAACAGTGAAAACGACATTATGTTCTCCGCGTTCCCAAAATTCAATTGTAGGGTTTTGAATCGGGGAAGAAAACTGAAAAACCCTCTTTAAATCCCGCCTGTCGCGATTGTTTCCCGAAATTTATTGTTGCAGGGGTGAAATTGGTATTTCACTGCTCGTGTGGGAATTTGCGAGATCTATTTATTTCTCCTCCCAACCAGCACCTAAATTTGTATTTGAAGCCTTGTACCAGATCAAAGGGAGGAACAAAATTACAAGGAATTTTAATGTGGGATTATTTTTACTCTAAACAATGCATTATCTATTAATTAAATGGAATATTTTTTATATGAATTTTTAAAATTATATATTAATATTTTTTAGAGTGTAATTAATAAATAGTAAGTTATTTTTTTAATTTAGATTATGAGTCTTATATAAAATTTTAAATAATTTTAAATTAATTTATTACAAAATTAATATAATATATGTAATTTAAATTTTTTAATAAAATAATATTTGTTTGTTTTGATAAATACATTTAATAATATCTGAAAATTAAATAATTATATATTTTATGAATTTATTATTATTATTGTAATTTTTTTTTTTTACCTTTGTTTAAGAGAATGAAGTGTTGTATTGGTAAAAAATTAAAACGAGTCATATTATTTAATTTTTTATTTTCTTATTTAAAATAAGACCTATTTTATTTTTAAAAAAATTTATATTTACAAATATATTTTTTATTAATTTAATAATTATATTGCAATATCATAACTGATGTAATAAAATAATTTTATCTAAAAAATTTTTAAATATTATTTATTTTTCGAAGAAAAAAAATACCATCCAAATTATTAACTAATTACTTAGAATTAACAATCCAAGAAAATGCATACTATCGCAAGCTTCATTAGGTGGTGCTATAAAATTGACCCTATAAAACAAAGAAATTAGCCACAAGGGAGCACAAGAGAACTATAGAAATTGATAATATATGCATGGAAAAGCCAGGATAGCAATTAACAAATATAGACGGTTCGTGGGAATGTAAAGTTTGCCGACATGGAATTCCTTCCTGGTACAATTATTGTCTCGATTCCAGCCAGTGAATTTCGTCTGGACCGCATCCAGTCAGGTTTTCCCATCTGGGCTGAGGAATTTTCCATGGTAAAGTACAATTATTACAAGGTCTTTGTCTGTTTTCGATTTGATGTGTTGACAGGGGGAGTAAGTAATATTTTCTCCGAAATTCAACAACTATTTTGCCGTTTTCTGCGGAACGGTAAGCAATCCAACAAGCGCATGCACATGCACACCATGTTCTCAGTTGAATTCATTCCAATCAAACCCACCCTGTCAAGTTGAATGAAAACTTATTTACAGAGCTTGGAGATTTTCAAATAATGGTGTTCACACAAGGCCAACCATCTGCAAAATATTTGGTTCCGAAAATCGAAGATCTGTTTACAGGTAAAACTCGATCTTCTCCAGTCCAGCTTTGATTTGGTCATTGATCATAGGAATGCTGGCAGGCCGGTTGGCTGGCAAACTCTGGGGAAATTGTTGAAGAATTATGACATTAAAAGCATTTACCAGCTAAGGCGACTGACAATACAAAGTGGTTTGGTATGCAATTGCACCAAAAAACAGTACACACCCATCGGCTTCTGCCATGTTTAATGCACAAAATTGGCGCATAAACAACCAAACGACATGGCACGCCATGCATATTCAGAAGAAAAATGAAAATAAAAAAAAAAAATAAAAGTCATATAGTTTTCTTTCTTAATTCTAATATCATTCCTAGCTGGCTAGTTTACTCTCCACAGTACACACTTAGTAATTAACTAGACCCCTTAAAACTACTAAAGCCACAAAACAAAGAAACACAGTAGTAGTACACACATATCATTTGAGACCATTTCCGGGAGTAGAAATTGCCAGATCAGGCCAAGAGAAGCAATCTGCACCACCAAACCCAGCCGTAGCTTCTCCGCTCTCAAACTGCCAGGGATTCCCCATTCCACTTGAGCCGCTGTTGCCGCTACTACCACCTCCACCAACGACATTAGCACCAACACTAGCACCACCGTCTCCCACCCCAGCCAAACCCCAGACCCCTCTCCCGAGCCCACCGAAACCCACGTCGCCAACAAACCCGGACCCGAGCCCAAGCCCAAACCCTCCCAAAGCCAAGAACCCTGGTCCCTGGGGACTCAACAAAGAAGCAAAACCCGTGCTCCCATTTCCACACACACCCACACTGCCATTGTTACCCTTCATGTTACCACCGCAGAACTGCGCAGAGGCTCCCTGAAACGGTACCAAAACAGGAGTTGCATGCAAAGGGAAATCTTGACCAGCGCTGGCGTTGGCAGTGATGTTGCTGGTGGCGGACGTAACAGTACGGCAGCGCTTGGCATTCTTGCGGGTGCCGCCACCAACAGGAATGTCCCTCAGAGTGCCCCCGTGAGTCCAGTAACGGCGGCAGGACTTGCAGAAGTGGCGCGGCTGAGAGAAGTTGTAGTTGTTGTAGTAACAGAACTTGGTATTGGTGGAGTCACAGCGCGGGCATGGAAGTTGCTCTTGTTCAGCTGCTGGAGCTCCAGGGTTCTTGGTCATTCTCTTGTTGCTGCTGATGTTGCTGTTGCTGCTGCTATTGCTATTGTTTTCGCTGGAGTCTTTCGGCATTTCTGATAGATATTGGTAGTAGTAACGAGAGTTTTTTTTTTTTTTTTCCTCTGGTTAAATTTCTGTATTTGGTAGTGGGGTAAAGAATAGAGCTTGAAATGGTGTTTGCTTTTGGTGGCCTGCTGGGAGGAAAAGAGGTGGGAATTTATGGAGATATAGAGAGAGGAAAGAAAAAGGGAAGGGAGAGAATCTGAGACTGAGAGGAGAAGACTGAAACAATGTTCTGAGGGTTATATGAGCAGCAGGGAGTAAACTGCAGGCTTTTAACAGTGTTCTGTTAAGCACGACATTTCAGTCGACTAGCTACAGAAACAGGAGAGGTGGGGGTGGGGGCGCGGGGCGGGCTAGTTAAGTTATGGCTCTATTTAATTACTGCTTGAATTGAGTCGGCTCTAATCAGCTAGGTATGCGGCTCCCGATCAATTAATTGATTAATTAAATTCTTAATTATTTTTTAGTTTGCTAACAGGTGGAGGGAGCAGAAGTAGTCAAACGTGGGGGCCTACTGGGATGTGTACTGCGTCGTGGTAATGATGTAAACTTGAAAACAGAAGGAGGGAAAATCGCGTTCGTGTTCATGTTCATGTTCATGTTCAATTAATTACTAGTTTCCATCTGATCAACAACTATAGCTTACAATTTTTTCTATCCCACGAGGGAGAATTCCAACCCACTTTGATAAAATGTTCTCCTTCACGGAGGAATAATTATTGTAGTTAATGATTGTCACCAATGTCTTTTTCATTCAAAAGTACTATTATGCACTTGCCACTATATATTTTGTATAAAATTTTTTTTATTCAAAAAAAAAAACATCCTATTGTATTTATATAATTAAAGCAATAAAATTATTTTATTAATAAATAAAAAATTTTAATAAATAAAACTTTTATTTTATTGATTAATAATAAATTTATTTTATTCAATTTTTTATATATAAAATAATTAATTAAGCTTCGTTGGATGCACACCATAATGACTTAGGAATGGTTTAGATTTGCGCACTAATTCCCATCCCAATACATTAAGTACGTGCTAATCTAAGCAGTCCCATTCCATTTATGGCCGAAACTAATTATATTTTTTAAAATATATATATATATATATTATATAAATATCTGAATATTTATATTTATAAAAATTCCGTACCTTAACAATATACGTATAGAAACAATATTCGAGATTGGCAGTGATGACAGAGAGCCAAAATTGAAAGGACGAAGCGGCAAAAAAAAAAAAAGAAGAGAGAGAGAATAGGGGAGGAGGAGGTGGGTATTTAATTGGCGTGAAAGGAAGAGGATAAAGATTAGAGTAGAGAGGGGGATTGGATTTGTGGGGTAAGAACCGACAGAATCATGAGTGTCGGGCAGCGTGGGGTGCAATTATTGGGTCTTCCCTCTGATTTCGGACGCGTCATGTCCGCATCAGATTCCTCCTCCGTACTCTCCCCTCTTCAATCTATTTGGCCGGATTTCTCGCTCAACTGTTACCAATACCCGACAAACGTATTTTCTTCTTCTTTTGTACCTCATCCCCACCGTCTGATTCTTTTTCCTTTTTTATTGTTTCTGATCAACGCCCATCATTCCCTCTTTCGCTGCAACCCCCCTTCGTTGCCTTGCTTCATTTCAATTCCATCAAGCCATTATCATGGCCACTTGATGTTCACTAATCACTGGGATTGACGGCTTAATTGATTTCAACAGCGTAATTGACAAATTCAAGCCCCGCTTTCTTTTCAACGTGACTTTTGTGTAGTAATGCACGTTCCATTTTCTATGTGAGACAGACGGTGCAGATGAAATGAAATGGCATGAACAATGCATGGGCATACATACATACAAAGGAAGAGTCCGACAGCCATACATGCGGCAGGAAAGCTCTGGACCTATGCCCTGTGCTAACTATGACCATAAACATAAGAGAGAGAGGCAGGTGGGGCCAGATTCCAGAGCCACCTGTCAAAGAAAGGACGGGTTGGTGGTGCCGTGTCGGGTAGCACGCGCGGCGTTCAGTAGCCATCCAAATGTCCCCGCTGCAGCTGCTCTATCACAAGTCGCTTTCATTAACATCTTCAAGCAAATGCAATTGCAATTGCAATAGCAATAGCAAAAGCGAAAGCAAAAGAAAAAGCAATTCCTCTTTCTTTCCATTGCTTGCTTCCACTCTGTATTTTCGGTCGCCCACAGCCATTAGTACAGTAATAGACGCATTTTTGCCTTTCTTCTTCCCCTTTCAGACCTCTCCACCTTTTTCCTTTTGGCATTTTCTCATTGACCACGATTCTATTCTTCTCCTCATGGATTGCCAGTAACTTTAATTGGGAATGATTGTCTGGTTATCCTGTTACTATTTAGACCCATGTGTTTTATTCTTTTTTAACGCTGGTATTATTACTGTTATCGTTTATCCAACTTCATCATTCTGCATTCACATCTGCATAATTGCTCCACGCTTCAGATGCAGAAAGTGAGGTCAGCTAGAATTCTAGTTCATTCTGGGGTCGATGTGCTGGATCAAGCCAGGCATCCCACAAGCTAACCACGCGTGGTTCAATTGCAGCGCACCCTCCTGGACTTTCAGGCGTGTACGTAGGCTGCAGGCAAAATCTGTATTGGGTATGTGACGCTCGTTCTTGTTGTAAATTATCCAGACGGATCACCTACCATCATCTACGTACATTGAATTTATGATAAAACAATTTAATTTCCATTTTCCACGTTTAATCAGAGCTTCTAAAGCTCCTCAACAAATTACAAACATTAACAAAGGAAACGCAAAACGAAACAAGGAAGAAGAGTAACAAATTAATGCTGTGCTGTAATTTAATGTACACATAAATACTACAAACTAGACATCTCGAAGCTGTCTGAGATTCACAGGAGATATGTATCTTTTGTCTCCGTCGAGTAGTTGTTTGGCAATTATAAGGTTGGCGGCTTCACTTGGATGATAAGGGTCCCAGAATACGTGCTTGGCCCTATCTTCGCACAAACTAGATGTTGGCCCGCACGGAATTATCCCTGCAAACTGCCCCCCGTTTCCACAACATGCTCTACTTGCTGTTGTAAATCCTGCATCCATCAAACCAAATAATTCCAATATTCATTCATCGTTTCATTAATTAGCTGCGAATTATACATCAACTGCAGTTGAATTCGTGATCATATTCATGTTTTGCATACTTGTTCAGACCCTGTAATGCCCTTAACCACTAACTGATATTAAAGTACATTACTATCGGTGAACTAACCTGCCATCACTGCCATGAAAAAACTCTCTGACTTACGTACACTATGATTATGTCAGTATAAATCATATTGTAATGTCATTCTTTTACTCGTTTATTTACGGCTCAGTGAATGACTTGATCAAGAACAGTTGTGTATATACGATCTGTAATATTAATCAAAATGCATCATTACCATATTTTTTATAATTAGTGATGACTTCCATGACGAGATCATAGACATTGGCAAGAACAAATGTCGCTCCAGGAAGATTTTTGTTTAGCTCGGTGAGTAGATCCTTCAACTGGCTATTGTATTGAAGGGCAAGCTTATTAGCGAACTCCACACACTCGTTTTCGTTCAATTGATTTATTGTCTTCTGATAAGGTATGCAGCCTATTGGACCAACGTTCCCTATCACAAACTTCCTAGCATCCAGTCGGTAAAGCCTCTGCCATGAAAGATAAAAGATCATTCTTAGAAATCAAGCATTATACAAACATGGCAAACATATCATAGAAAGTTGCAGTACTGGGATTACTGATGGATTTAGTTTACGCACTGTAAGCTGGTCCCTTAAGTGATTGATCATGCCATCAATGAAAGCATCTGGGCTTTCAGTTATCCTAGCTCCAACGGAGAGAACTGGGAGAAGATAATTGTTAAGAAAATCATTTGCTCCAATTGTGACGGAGAAGATGGATTTCTTCATTGTATAGTCTCTTGCCTGGGATGCACCCAACAGTTTATCAATCTGTTTCCTTGTTATATTAAAATAATCAACCTGGATATCCATTACCAGCCTGTTAACAAAAATTCTTCCAGTGGCATTCATGATGCCTCCTCCTCCGGAAGCATAATTCACGCCGACTAATATGGCTTTTCCAGCAGCATTTGGAGCCAAAAATGGGAGTGCATAGTTTGGTTGTCCAAGTTCTTCACCTGCTAACATAACATAAATGAACCAATTAAGTAGCAGCATTCGTAAAAAGAAAAGAGTTTAAGCCAGGAAAAACCTGATAATTAAGAATATGCATGCTTTCTGGAGATATGAAGAGCTGGCTCACCTACAATGTCACCAATGGTTCTGCCATTGGTAAATCTGCCTGTAGGATTTCCACCAGATGCTTTAAAGTCAATTCCATTTGGTCGAATGTTTGCCTTAGATAACGTTGGTAAGTAATTATTGTTTCCGGCATCGACTAAAGAATCTCCGAAGATAAAAGAAGCTCCCAAGCCTTCTTCGCCAGCTGCCTCCGGAAAATAGCTCAAGTTAATGACAAAGAAAGTAACCAAGGCTACATTGTTATAAACTTTCATGGAGGCCATGGACTATTCTTGTACTTTGATCGAGTATTGGTCGTAAACTGTTATAACCCCGTTGTTGATATGCTTGTTTCTGACATAAAAATACCTTCTTCTTCAGAAGAGAAGACAAGATTAAAACTTGTAAATTCGTTTTAATAAGTTGCATTTGGTTTGACTGTGAGGACACTGGTTGATGACACAGTTCATGGGTAGTTGATCAACATTTATCATTTTCCTCTACGTGTTAAGAACTCGAAGATCTTGCATTTGCCACAAGCAATTGAAGCATATTAAGGGCCAAATATTGCCTTCATTGTATGAGCTTGTCCAGGTAGAATGAATGCCTTAAATTAATCCCGATGACGTACTGATAACATGAGTTGAGAATGTTCCAGCCTTCGGCACAACAGATATTGGTGGTTCTGCTCTGATGTAGACCCAAGATTGCACCTTCCCCTACTTCGTGTTGCCGATCCAGATTTAATAATCAGTAGCGTAGAACAAGGACACGCATCACTCTCCTACCTCAACCATTTCGTTCAATCAAAATTGACCATTTCGGCCGGTTCCAATGATGCGTTCTGGGCTGGACCTGTTATTTAATGATGCATTTTGTCACCATTTGAAGCCCAAAAGAAAACTGACATACAATTTCATCACCCAGTAACTTTGACCACCCAGTTTGTCCAAAATTGGTACTAGAGTCCTTATTCATTGGATTAGGCTCTTCGTTTTTCACCATTTGAAGCCCCAAAAAAAAAAAAAAACTGACACACAATTTCATCACCCAGAAACTTTGACCACTCAATTTGTCTCGAATTTAAGATGGGTCTAATTTAAATTTATAAAAATAAATAATATTATTTAATAAATTAATTTTTTAAAATTAATAACAAATATCCGACCATGATAATTAACTTTGAACAGTTATCAAATAATTCTTTGTGCATGTGGCATATTAGAGAGGTGATTTTAAGATAAGTAACACGATTATTAAATAAAATTTTAAAATTTATTTTATTTTTAATTAATATTGTATCAATTATATTTTAAAAACGCATTTAACATTTTAAAAACCGGGAAAAATTTAAGTCCGTCCAACTGTTTATGTATTTTACTTATCTCATCACCGTTACAGGCCACTTTTGCAACCATTTGCTGCCATTGTAAGATGATGTTAGATGAAACAAAACAAAAAAGCCCGTGGGAAATTACTACTTTTTTTTAATTTTTTTTTAAAACACACGTGTTTTATTATTGCTTAGCACGAGGGCCAACAAAAGAACTAGAATGAATAACCGAACGTCGCCTGCCTTTTTTTCCCTCCTGCTTTGAATCTCTTTCCATTTCCAAAATGGCTGAACCCGTCATACTTGAGCGCAGAAACTCGACCGTTGGATGCTAAAAGCCAGAAGGAATACGAATTTAAAATCAAAGAGAGAGAAAGAAATCGAAAGTGAAGGAGAAGGAGAGATCTTTACAAATACAAAATGCTCGAAACCATTAACGGAAATCCGGGAAACCCTCGAAGCTATAACGACAATGGCCAGAAAACTCCAACTTTCTCCCCAGTCAAGGGAAGAAAGGATCACAGATAACCTTCAAAGAATGCAAAAACTGGGCATTTTTGACCTCTTTCTGAAACTCAAGACAACTGTCCATCCTAAACGTGCGCCCAAACACACTCTCTCTGACTCGCAGCGCCCCACTCCCGTGCTGCCATCTGGACCCCTCCGTCGCTCCTCCAGGTGACTTGATTACTTTAAAAATGCAGCTTGGCATTTTGTTTTCTATTTTTTTTCTGTAATTTTATCATTCAGAAGAAATACGTCAGGCTTTTGACTGATTGCATTGCAGATTTGATTTATTTTTTAATTAATTTGTAATTTTGTCTCTGTTCTGGTTGGTTCAGGCTACAAAATGCAACACCGGTTGGCTACTCAGAAGCTGTGATGTTGAAGAAGGATAAGGATGTTAAGTTGGAGGAGGGCTCGAAGCCTGAGGTTTATACAGAAGAGCATGAAACGCTGTTGGGTAACACTGAGAGAAGCTGGACATTTTTTGTGGATGGATATGGAGAGGATAGAAAGCGAATTTATGATCCAGTGAAAGGAAGGACTTGCCATCAATGCAGATTAGGTGTATTGTAATCTCTTTGTACGGTAATTGTCATTATGATATTACTCGAGGATGCAGTGGTATGTATTCTACGAGGAGTTGTGTGAAATGACTCGAACATTGTTAACTACGACAGTTGACAGTTTTTTGGGCTATTTATGTCCTAAAACTACAAATAAGGTTGCTTCAGAACAAAGATAATTATTGAAGAGGAAGATAATACATGAAGATAACAAATTTTCCTTCTCCACCTGATTCTAATTTTGTTTATGTGCATGCTGATCTTCAAATAGGATGGCCTGATTTCTATATAATCATTTATCAGAAACAGTATCAAAATCTATTATTTTAGACAACATGTTAAACAAATGTACCATTTTTTACCACATTAAAAAGCTAATTTGTGTGATAGTGATTGTGAGGCAGCCAAATGCCTGGTTATAGTGAACCTCGTTGAAATGGCGCAGGAAGTAGAAATTTTGCTTACAACTGAGGTAGCTATGTGGTTGTTGAAGCAGCCCACAATGTTCAGGCATTACGGTCGTCATTTAGGAAAGATGGGGGTGTGGGGGTTGGGCATTTTACTATAAGGGTGGAGAAACAAAATATTAAGTTATCATTGGTATTGATTAAATATCTCACTCAATTAGTTTTTGAATTGAAATATATTTCCTGGTTTTTACAGATTTAAAACTATCAATGAGATCCGCTTTAAATGTTTACAGAAGTACATCGAAACCCCTGGATTAAGGATATTGTGCAAATACTACATTGATCCAACTTTGCTTTTGATACTTAATTTGCTACATTTCTGAATTCTGATTACTTGGTTAGCGAATCTTGGAGAAATCAGAAGTTTTGAGGCTTGGTTTTTTTGTTATAAGTGAGATATACATTTATCTCTATTATGTAAAAGTTTAAAATATTGCCTAGGATACTCTATCCATACTAGAAGTTTTTATTTCCTTTTATAAATTTATTATTACTAATGCATTTTAACATGATTTTAAGGTTTCTTGATTAATTATGAACCTATGTTCCTGCCCCCAAAAGATTGGAATTAGTATCACTTGCCCAAAAGATGGAACTACTGTTTTGCAGGCAAAAAACTCTTGGCCATTGTACTCACTGCAGCAAATGCACTATGGTCCAAGGACAGTTTTGTGGAGATTGTTTGTACATGAGGTATAGCTGTTTTAATGTCATTTACTAAACATTTTGATTCCACAGATGCTAATACAAGTCTAATTGTAATCACTAGGTGTAACATATACTGCAGCAGTCACAAACTGTACAATGCATAGCTTCAGATCCTGTTCCATTTAGGCATATGATGTTTGCTTCCTTGTAAAAGAATCACCTCTCTTGGATGTCTTTCCATGAGGTCTCATTATTATGGATATTTAGTTGGTGGATCTATCATAATCAACTAAGGGCTGTGATCCAATGGCATTACATTTTTGAAGGCCAATATATGCACCTTACATTTTTGTAATACCTCAGTAGTATGTGCTTAATGCTTGAATCATGATATAAATAGATTTGCTTAAATGCGAATAATATCTCAGTAGAATTTGCTTAAATGCTCGAATCATTATGTAAAAAAATTTGCTTTCTAGTATAATTTTTACTGTAAATAAGTTAACCCAGCGTTGTGTCACTGCCATGCAATCTTGACAAATGAAAATCTCTCTGCAAGCACAATTTATCACAATTCATCTTACTATAGTAGTATGCATTCATTCAATATTTCTCAATTGTGGACACTGTAATTATATCCCACTTCAAAAAATTTATTGCCATCTGCTCGACTTTTTCTGTACTTATGGATAGCCAAGAATTAGAGACTGTGAAACTCTTTTGGCCAGTTATGATGAGGATATGATAATTGTGATGCTAATCTGTACACCCATTTTTCAATTTGTTTTTATAATTGCAATCTTTTGCCTCAGTTCCTTTGGCTGTGATCCATTTCACTTGCTCATCATGTGCTAGACTCGCCACTAACTGATGCTGTGAAGGTGTCACATATTGAACTTTGAGTTTAAATTATCAAATTGCATCATATGCGTCCTAAAGTTGTGGAATTATTTCTTACTTTGCTTTTTCTTAACAAAGAAAAAATAATCTATTATCTGCAGATATGAAGAGTATGTACTTGAAGCCATAGAGAATCCAAATTGGATTCGCCCTGTGTGTTGTGGAATTTGCAACTTCAGTTTGTGCCGGCAAGCAAAAGAATGGTGTCCTACTGGTGCTCTTTACAAGAATTGGATTCGCCCTGTGTTGTGGAATTTGCAGCTTCAGTTTGTGCCAGCAAGCAAAAGGATGGTGTCCTACTGGTGCTCTTTACAAGAAGGTTAATTCTCAACTGCAATTTGATACTGTCTCGCACATTTTTTTTTTCCCTGTCACATAAAATGGACCTGACGTTTTTGTCCACCTTCCAGATATCAAGTCTGGGCTTCAAATCAGTTGCACATATCTAATTCAAACTCAACGTGCTCAAACAACTATGGAAAAAAGGCCTGATACTGTTAATCAAGCTTCTGCCAAGAGGTCACTTATTTTTTCAGACGGGGAAGCAAATTCGAAATATTCTTCCCGTGGTCAATGAAAATCAGTTTGTAACATTAAAGAGACAGGAAATACAATGATGGCTTAAAAATTGAGAAAGTGACCAACATGCTAGGCAACCCATACCCTTCCACTAACCATCAAACCTCTGCAAAGAGAACATTGCCTTTTTCAAATATTGAAGAAAGGTCTCAGAATATGGATTCTATCAAGGTTGACTTGAAAGTCCAGAACCACTTTGAATTATCACAGCCTGAATTGGAAGCAGGTTCTCAGAATATGGAGTTACTATTGGTGAATGTGAAAAGGTTGGATCTCAAGGAGGCTGCATGCAATATTGAAGAGAACGAAATGCATTTTATTATGAAAGACAAATCTAAGCAAGAGAAGAAATTGCATTATACACGTAAAGAACACAGTGATAATGGCGTTGCATTGGAAGGTTGCCGAAACTCTAAAAAGAAGCGAGCTGCCATCAAACCAAGCCAAGATAGGCAGCTGGCAGATTACGGCTGAGGTGTGGATTACACATTGATCATGGTGATACAGAGTAAGTGTAACCTCCTAAGTTGAGGCTCAATAACTACTATATAGATGTTATCCCTTTTAGACATACAGTAAGACATGGATTTATTCTTGAGTTAAAAATGTGTCTATTTAGTTAATATAACCTAAATTATATATCATGTATATATATTATATAGTTTAAATTCACCAATTAATGATGTTAAATGTGACATTCTCTCTGTCTTTAGATTTTGCGAATTTTATGAAAGGGTTAAACAGAACATTTACAAATTATTATCTATCATAAAATATATCACATATCAAAATATTCACACATCATATTACGGGTTAGTTCGATACCATACTGTAACAATTTAGGCTTAACAATTATCAAATAGATATTGTTTGTTTTAGATACACAACTCGTTATGGATTTATTTTTGAACTTTATAATCTAAAACCTATCTACTTAGTTAAAAAAATTTAAACTATATATATCATATAATTTAGATTTACTCGCTTGAGATGTGACGATAGTGTTGGTGAACAGAAAAATTTTGATGTGAAGCGGGCCGTAGGGAATTTTTTTTCGGACAAAGAGAAGGAAATGACTATTACTGATGATGCGTAGAACATCAGATGGTAGAACAAAACTTGTGACCGAACCTGCTGTTGCTACTGAACCAGGACAAGACAGTATTGCTAGAAGACTGAGGTCTAGGAACAAAACAACATGAAGATCCAGGATTTATTTTGTTTTTCATGACTTTAAAATCCGGTTGCCAGTGCAAGTATTTTTTGGTGTCCATTAAATGATGGTTTGCAGATTTGGATATGGTCTGCAACATTTTGGGATGACATTAATTCGGTATAGTTACTATTCAAGACCATACAATGGACTATTATTCTGCCTGCTGCCCTCTCTGTTTACATTTATAATCTACCGTTGTACACATGCAAAAGAAAATTTACCTACATGGCAATTCTTAGCATGACCGTATATTCCAAGAGTCTTCAACAGCTGGATGGTTAACATGCCAAGATTTTGTGCTAATTGCTGAGTAAGTGAGCCGAACACACATCCAAATTCTTTGAAGTAAACAACACTTGACCCAGGCCCAGACTAATCAAAATGTCCTGAGAGCCGGCCTATTGCCCACACCCACATTGGCCCTGCAAAAATTATTGTCACCAATCCCATATTTTTCTCGCGAGTTCAGTTTGGTCCTTGAATCTAAGAAGGGTAGGGTGGGAAGCTTGGATTGCATATTCAACCAATTAAACTCTTTTTGGACAAAACCTGTAAAGATTTGGCATGAAAAGAATTAAAAGGAAAAAGGTAAAACCAAGATAAACCCATAAATCGATAGACATTATTACAAAGAGAAGATTCAATTCATCCTTCACTCAAAATTACAATCAAAATGAAGTTATAAAACCTCACCCACAACTCTAACAATGGTATGTCCTTGTTGGTGTTAAAGGTTTCATCATTCAATTCCATAGACAGACACCACACCAGAACCATATAGGCATGTCAAAATACAAAGTGAGGGACAGGAAGCAAGCATTTTCTTCTTTTTTCTAGTTGCAGGCATACATTCTTTTCGTGTTGCAGGCTTGGCTAGGCAAGGCAAGACATCCCATCCATGCCTACCCATGCCCTTTTAAATTAAAGCCTATTCATTTATTACTTTAGTCATTTAAAGTTGTCACTATCTCCAACTAGAATCTTGTACTGTTCGCGAGTTTTCCTTGAGTTTCTTTGCTGAATATCTGTTACAATAAGACTCTAATAATTATCATTGGTTAGTCTGTTTGATGCAAACAAAAATCCACACTCGTGGATTGACTGGAAAAGTCATGGACTCGTGAATCGATCAGAGAATCTCGATCATGTATCAGATGGCAGGCTTGGTCTTGATCATAATAGCAACTGATAATAATTGCAGGTGCTCTCCGCGTAGAGCATATAGTTTGTGATCGAACCGTGGTTGAAATTCTTAACCCATGAGAATATGATTGCTTTCATAAAGAATATATTCAATTGGTTGACTGGACTTGGGGGGTTTTGCTTGTTTGCCTTGCAATGTCAAAAATGAGACGACAACTTGAGAGTTGTTGAGATTTTCTTAAAAGATTCCCTTCTTTTCAAAACACGTTTCTATGGCAGATTGGTTTTCACATGTGTGTTATATGAATATCTCATCATATTTAAGACGTGAGAGGCATAAGATTCTTGTCCTGCCAATGACCTATATTGAGAACAAATTATAGTGAAGGGTAAGCAAGCAAACTGAAGTTTGGAAGACAGCATAATTATCAACAATACAAGGAAAACTTTTTATACGGTCAAAGGATGCCGATGCCAACGCCAATGAAGCGTATGTAATCTCAATTCAAAATAAAAAATATTTATCCTCTGCTTAGCTTGGCATCAACGCATCACTTAACGTTAAAAGCTTATTGGTTTATAACATTCATTTCACCATGAGTTGTGCCCGGGAAGGCCCCCAAAACCAAAAGCAACAAAATTTGCGGGTAGGATCTGCCTATACTCATCACTTAATCAAGGTTGAGTAAAAATTGTGTTGTTGGCTGGTAAGTTCCAATCCAACTCCTTTGTACAAATGGTAAAGTTATGGTTATGTGCCAGCTTTTATTGGGGTGCTTTTTGACTTTTAAGGAGGTGAGGCATACTGAAAATTGTTGCCTCCAAATAAAGTGGGTTTTGTAGTGTAATTGTAATGTAGCCTATTGGACCCTTTCTCTTTTTGAGGCAACTTCTGGGGTTTTGTGCTTGTGCTTGTGCTTGTGCTTCTTCTCCTTTCCCTTTCCTTGGCGTATAATCAATAATGGAATCCAAAGACTAAAGTGATTTCTGTGATAACATATCATCTGTTTATGCCAAATTATAAGAGCCGCTCAAGTAAATGTAAAATCCTGCCTCTGTATTTACTCGACCTACCAACTCGGATGCTCACTTATCAACAGTATAATTTAGTGTGCAGTGCATAGAAGAAAGAAAGTCGATTATTTAGCTGATGCATTTTTATTTTAGTGGTTGTCTTGACCTTTGCCTTTGACTGGAATCAACATAGCAGATAAAGGGGTATAACTTCCCACACTTAATTCATTCATTCACATTAAAATTCCCTTTATCGAATGATATTGGAACCAAACATTCTATCTTTAAAAGGTTTATTTTTTATTTTTTATCCTAAAAGCAAATATATATTAGCTACTTAAATTAAGATTATATAATTAGAAAATGGGATCTCAAAAATTAAAGAAAGAACTCTGCAACACCTAACATCTTTAACAGAGATGTCTCAGCAATTAAGAGACTATACATTATATAATTATATTCATTTTTTTTTATTTTTAAGTTTTATGATTTGCACTTTAAGTTTTGCATTTCCCGTTTTTAATTTTACATTGTTTAGTTAAGATTTTGAAAGCACTAAATATGCACCTTTATTTAATAAAATTATATGTGTATCATAATCAAATTTATAATGACATAAAGAACCTAATAGCTTATGAAATTTGAAACTAAAGTTTGCTAGATAATAATAATGACAATGCAAAAAAGAATCCAATACTTGTTGATTCATAAATAATATGGGGGTTAAGTTAAACATGAAGATAAACTAAACAGAGGAAGTTGGGCATAAATGGAGAACTGGGATGTTAATGTTTTCTAATGGTTGTTTAATCAATGCCTCTTGTAAGAGTTGACTAAAATATTCAATTTTCTCCTTGTTGATGATGGACTGAAATGGACTGAAATGTTTAAAATTATTGAAAATAAAAAAATAAAATATTTAAAATTATTGGAAATAAAAAAAGGAACAGTTCTGCATCCAACTTGGTGTGCCCATCTAATTAAATATAATATTTGCCTCTACTAAGTTGTCCTCTGTCCCAAGAAAAATAGGGGTGATGACCTTAGTCCTGACCTGGCCAAAACAAGAACAAGATAAAAATTAATACTCATCACCTGCCACAATCTATGAGCCTAGAACCATGAGTACCTAGTTTTATGCATAAAAAGAAAAAAAATGTTTGTCAATAGAAAATTCTGGATTTAAGCTTGAAAGCCAAATTGATCGACACCCATAAACATCCAAATTTGCCGACAAAAGGAAACTATATTTGAGGAAAGAAACAAGCTTACTTTGGCCCTTGTTCAGTACTAAGTCTATGAGTCAAATGAATCAGGCTTAAAATTGTAGTGAAAAATGGCAATAATATAAAATGTAGCTTGCAAATGAAGAAGAAATTGAGAGAGATTATCCAAATGAAGGATTACAGAACAGGGGCTGCTGGTGCCTTGTGAGATTGGGCTTTGCAATTGCCTTGTTGGACCGAAAACAGCTTTTACAAGCCAGTTGATTATTTGACTTTTAGCGAATAGTGTTCATGGGAAGAAGCTTTGAAGGGCCCACCACAACCCATCAGGTACAATAATAAATAATTAATTGGAAACAAAACGAAAAAAAAACTCAATAATTAATTTATTAAAGAAAAACACTGTAACATCACTTGCATTTGGCTTGTGAAAGTCAATGTCCTTTCTCACTGTTTGTCAAGGGAGGCTATTGTGAAAGATTTGAGGGAGGGAGGGAGTCAATGTAAGTGTGGTTATCAATACCAGTATGCTTTTGGTTTTACTTCTCAAAAACATTTGATGCATGTGGAGGGCTTCCTTTGTTTTTATTTCTATGTTGCAGTGAAAGACGGAGTGACAGAGAGAGAGAGAGAGGAAGAAACTTGAGAGGGAGATTGGAAAAAAAAGAGAGAGAGAGAGCTTGTGTTTTTGGTTGGGGTTTTTCAAGCTTGAGTTTTTAGCTTTCCGTTAAACCATTTTCTTCAACATTCTCCTTTTTTTTTAGTGTGTTATCTCTTTGGTTGTGAAAGCTTCCTTGTAAATTTTGGGATCTGGGTTTTCGGTTTCTAGGGTTGGAAACTTTGACTATCGTTCTCTCTATCTTTCTCTTTCATGGGTTTTGACTTTCTTTCATTAGTTCATTTCTGGTCTTGTATGGGTTATCACCTGAAATTTGTTGAATACGATCACTGATTAACCGGTGTTAATATTTCTGGGTTAGTTATAGATTCTGTGATTCTAAATTGTGTTCTTGTAGATGGGTTCTTAAAGATATTCAACGTTAGGGCTTCCTGGATTTGGTTCAAGATCCATCCTTTTGATGCTTTCTGGGTTCTTATAAGATGGGCTAGAAAGTGAAAAGGTTTGTTATTTTTTTTTTCAAAAAAAATTTGGCTGGTTTCCTTTCTGGGTTTTCTGTAAAGATTGATTCTTGCAGCCAATAAATTGATGCATCTTTCACTGTGGAAACCCATATCTCACTGTGCTGCTCTAATCTTGGACAAGAAGAGCAGCAAGAAAAAAGATGGGTCTGATTCCCCTGTTGATATCAAAAGGAACTCATCCATACTTCGAAAACTTGAAGAACACAGGCTTAGAGAAGCTCTCGAAGAAGCCTCAGAGGATGGCTCACTCTTCAAATCACAAGATATTGCATCCGAGTCTGCCAATCTAGATGACAGCTTAGGCCGATCAAGATCGCTTGCAAGACTCCATGCGCAGCGTGAATTCTTGCGAGCAACTTCTTTAGCCGCAGAACGAATTTTCGAGACAGAGGAGAGCATTCCTGAGCCAGAGGAAGCTTTGTCTAAGTTCTTGAGAATGTATCCAAAGTACCAGTCATCAGAAAAGATTGATCAGTTAAGGGCAAATGAGTATTCACATTTGTCGCCTAAGGTATGCCTTGATTACTGCGGATTCGGCCTTTTTTCTTATATTCAGACTTTGCACTATTGGGAGTCTTGTACATTTAGTTTGTCTGAGATAACTGCAAATTTGAGTAATCATGCTCTGTACGGTGGTGCTGAGAAAGGAAGTGTCGAGCATGATATAAAGAGTAGGATAATGGATCATTTGAACATACCTGAGAACGAGTATGGCCTTGTTTTCACTGTGAGTAGAGGGTCTGCTTTTAAATTGTTAGCTGAATCGTACCCTTTTCATACCAATAAGAAATTGTTGACAATGTTTGATTATGAGAGCCAATCTGTGAATTGGATGGGTCAGTGTGCTAAAGAGAAGGGGGCAAAAGTTTACAGTGCATGGTTCAAATGGCCAACTCTTAAACTTTGTTCTACCGATTTGAGAAAGCAAATTGCAAACAAAAAGAGGAGGAAGAAGGATTCTGCTGCTGGTCTGTTTGTGTTTCCAGTGCAGTCTAGAGTTACTGGGGCTAAATATTCGTATCAATGGATGGCATTGGCTCAGCAGAATCATTGGCATGTCTTGCTTGATGCTGGGTCATTGGGTCCTAAAGATATGGACTCACTTGGGTTGTCATTGTTCCGGCCAGATTTCATTATAACCTCATTCTATAGGGTATTTGGGTATGACCCTACTGGCTTTGGATGTCTTCTAATAAAAAAATCAGTAATGGGGAGCCTTCAGAATCAATCTGGGCAAACAGGGTCTGGGATGGTGAAGATTACCCCTGAGTATCCTTTGTATCTTAGTGATTCCGGTGATGGTCTGGACAGATTGGCTGGAGTTGAGGATGATGAGGTTGCTGTGAATGGTGATAAACCATCTGAAAGTCGCCCAGGGTCACAGTTACCAGCCTTTTCTGGTGCATACACATCTGCTCAGGTGAGGGATGTATTTGAGACAGAAATGGATCAGGACAACAGCTCTGACAGGGATGGAACAAGCACCATATTTGAAGAAACTGAAAGTATTTCAGTCGGGGACGTAATGAAAAGTCCTGTCTTCAGTGAAGATGAGTCATCAGACAACTCATTCTGGATTGATTTGGGTCAGAGTCCATTGGGGTCTGATAATACTGGCCAATTGAACAAACAAAAAATTGCATCTCCCTTACCACCCCCTTGGTTTAGTGGCAAGAAGAATCAGAAGCGGCTCTCGCCAAAGCCAAAATGGAAGATATATGGCAGCCCATCTTATGACAATAAAGATTTGAACCTAGGCCTTCATGACGACCGTCATGTGTTGTCATTTGATGCTGCTGTTCTATCAGTTTCGCAGGAATTGGACCGTGTTAAGGAGGTTCCTGAAGAAGAGCAATATGCAGGAACAACCCTTAACTTCCAAAATAACAATAAAAGTCCAGGTCAGTCTCATGTTCAGGAGATCCAGGAAGAACCTGGTATAAGCAAGGTTTCTACTGAGTCTGTGTCCAATTCTTCTGTCAATGGATCTCGTCTCATTAATTTAACTGCTTCACAGCATCATAGCCTAGTAAATGGATTGACCTCTGAAATTTGCTCAGATGTTAAGGAGAGTGCAATAAGAAGAGAAACAGAAGGTGAATTTAGGTTGTTGGGGAGAAGAGAAAGGAGTAGATATACAGGTGGTAGATTCTTTGGTTTGGAAGATGAACATCCTAGCCGGGGAAGGAGGGTATCCTTTAGCATGGAAGACAATCGTAAAGAGCGACTAAGCCATACTTTGGAGCCAGGAGAAGTATCTACAGCCAGCTTTGATGATGAATACTACTCCAGTGATAGAGAGTATGATGATGGAGAAGACTGGAACCGCAGAGAACCAGAGATTACTTGCCGGCATCTCGATCACATTAACATGCTAGGTCTCAACAAGACCACCCTACGGCTTCGGTTCTTAATCAATTGGCTAGTGACCTCATTGCTGCAACTGAGGTTCTCTGGTTCAGATGGGGAGAGCAGAGCACATCTTGTTCACATTTATGGTCCAAAAATAAAATATGAAAGGGGTGCAGCCGTGGCCTTCAATGTGAGAGATAGGAAAAAGGGGATGATAAACCCAGAGGTTGTTCAGAAGCTAGCTGAAAAAGAGGGAATCTCTCTAGGCATTGGTTTCCTTAGTCACATACGGATCTTGGATAGTCCGCGACAGCAATACGGAGCTTTGAGTATTGAAGATACTACACTATGCAGACCAATGGACAATGGGAAAGGAGGCTTCATACGGGTTGAGGTTGTCACAGCTTCGCTGGGCTTCCTGACAAACTTCGAGGATGTCTACAAGCTGTGGGCTTTTGTGGCAAAGTTCCTTAACCCGGCTTTCATCAGAGAGGGTTCACTTCCAACTGTTGAAGAAGGCTCAGAGACATAAGATCTGAAACAGTAATAGATGATCTTGTTCTGGTTTGAAGAAGATCAAATTTCTTGTGCCTGGAAAATCACTGGGGAACGACATCTGAGGATCGAAGCAAAAGATTGGGATGGCCCCAGACAGCATTGGAGGGCCCTAATATCTGCATGGCCTGATTCTTTTGCTCCTTATTGAGACTGCAGGGCAGGTGAATTTGTTAATTCATGTTTGCTGCTTGAAATTTTCTTTTTCTTCTTTTGGGTAATTGTAGAGCTGGCTTACATTTTGGAAATCTCGGTGATCTCAAAAGCAGAATTATATGTGCATAGTTGTCTACGCTGAACTTCCTGCCTATGCCTTATACAAAATTGAATTTCTTGCTGTTGTAAACAATTAGCTTATTGTGCTTGCTGTGGCTTAAAAAAATATACAGTGGCATGTTCACTATTTCATATTCCAATTTCAATCTGCATACTGGTGATTATCTAATTGAACTACCCAACGATTGCATATTGGGAATGCAAAACTGGAGTTATACTTAAGAAACTTAATAAATGGTACTTTTGGAGGAATGTTTTTCTTGTGATAACTTAAAAATTTACACACAACCTTCTTTAATTTACAATACAATAACTGATGAATGGTGTTGTCCCGTAACTACAAAAGGAGTCATCAAGTAGACCGGCGGAGGTTGGTTTGTAAAATTTCTGGTGCAGTTGTAGGTGAGAACAAATGAATGATCTATATTATCCAGTAGTACAAACGAAGGATGTTTGATTTTCAGGGAATCATACTAGTTTTGTGTTTGATGCAGAGCAAATGACGAACTTGTATCATCTCTTCTGGTAAAGCTTTAAACTTTTGGCTAAAATAACGATTGTTCTGCACTAAGTTGCTTTCATTTGCAGGAAAGAATATTTGCCGTTGTGACCAGTTAATAAAACTTAGTTCTAACCTCAAAACTACGTATTTGTCATTTTCTTCACTTTGAATAACCAAATCTCGAGTTGCAAGTTTCACATTCAACCTGGTTTAAGCCTCAAGCTGGTTTTCTGAGAGTCATGATGGATAACTTAAAATCAGGCTACAATGAAATGGTGACGCGATGTGAACAGGAAATAGATAATCTCGGCTTGATGCAAAGCTCATATCATCAATCTGGAAAAAGGTTGAGAAATCAAAGTCTGTTTGAGTCAAAGTTGTGTCGTCTCTTTTTTGATAGAAAATTATCCTGATCTGGCCATACCCTTAAAGTGTTGCTTCCCACAATTATAAATGAAGTTACCGTTCAATCTGCTTCTCTTTCCTTCGGGTTCTTGGGGGATGCCGTCTTCTAGGGAAGCTTAAGGAGTTCCTTTTACATGAAGTTGGTATTTTATGAACATGCTATTGCCTACCCTTTTTTTTCGGGGCCTGCCCGCTGCAAACTCCTTTTTTAAAGCATAATAATAATTATCAAACCTACTTTCCATTACAAGAAACAAACAAAAAAAAACCTACCTTGCTCTACATTCAACTGTCCCGGTGTGATTCACAATGCAATGCTTGAGCTCATTCAAGGTGCAGTTCGCCAATAAATTAAACCAATAGGTTTTGAAGATTTTGCATGTCAACATCGACAACATCATCAGGAAATATTATTAATGCAAGTAAATGAAATATAAAAGCTGGTTGCAAGCTTCTGCAATTTTATATGCCATTATTGCAAGCTTCTCCTTTATATACGAGTAAATAAGGTGCAGTGATATGTACAGATAACGAACTTGCAATATGTAAAATCACAAAAAGGTCTCATGCGTGCACCATTTAAAAGCCTTTCCTGTTTTCATTACAGTGGCTGCTCTTGCAAAAGTTAGCACTTACATGGCCAGATCATCCAACATCACAACAACCGTGGATTCCCAAACCATACAACTTCACTTTACCAAATGGGATTTGAATGATGCAAGAGATTGAGTTTTTAAGCCTTTGGATGGAACCTGGTTTACTATAATGTCCAATTTGAAATTTCTAGTAATTCTTGCAGAGACTCACGCTCCCAGTTTGCTAGCATGTCTGTAGTATGGGGATCAATCAAATCGGTGTGAATAGTAAAGGCGGATTTAGGACTCCCACCATTTTTATGAGAATTGCACTCTCCAGGCACTGCAGATCTGTTTTCTACAACTATATTTGTCACTAAATTCAGCAGTATGGGACATTTAGGATCATAAATAGCAAATTCACATGCTCTTGCTTGCCGCTTCCCAGACCCCAAATCTGAAACAAGCCAACTACTGAAGATTAGAAACACTGCATGGAGAGCAGGGAAAGAAAAGAAGCTAATGCAGAGCAAATTACTCTTTCTAGAAGGCCAAAAGGGCACGTCCGGGATTTTAAAAGTATGAGCGAGCGTATCTAACTATTCAAAGAATACATGAATGCACAGAACAGAAAAAGGTCTTCAGAATCCATTAATCGGGAACTTAAGACTAGATGTGTTTTCTCATGGAAGTGGATACGAAACAATCTTATTCCTTATCGAGGAACCAAAAGTGTCCGCGCCCAAATCGGTATGTAAGACATTCCTGAATACCTCATTTAATAATCAGTGTGAAACAAATTGTAAATGTTAGGCCAACTTGCTCATTTCATCTGTAAACATGCTAGGTCTAATTACTTTGGATTAAATGAATCACAGACCTATAAAACCTTAAATAATCAGGCATGAAAAGACAAAATCAATCTTTCACACAAGAGCTGGGTTACAGCTAAACGGCAGTTACAGTGCCCTGAAAACTAAAGGCTGCAAGTGTCAAGAGAAACAAAGAATGCACATGGATGAAAGGAAGTTTGAAAAGGTGATCCCCTGACTACTATGTTGTTATAGATGATCACCAGATTATAAGCCAGAGATTTATTAAATCGATTTGCATTAAGTGGTAAAATGGGATACAGAAGAGTGTTGGTTGCATCTAGAAATGGTACCTGGAACAGATAAAGCTATTATATGTTTCATAATATGTAAACAAAACCATCTCAGCTCTAAACTCTGTTTTTTGTGTACCTATAGAGCCATCCGTTCTTCTGCTCCTCTAGTTACAAATGCATGCATGCTACTCAGCAGAGACTCAATCTAAACAAAATAAGGAGATTACAATTATGCAACAAGAACAGGCCTGTTGGTTCATTGATCCCTCCAAAACTGCTGCACGAAATAAATTGTGGCAGTCATTGATGGCTGAAGCAACCAAAAGTCCCCCAGCAATATATCCCCAACCAGCGAGCCTGTTTTTCTGCAAAATCTCTTTCTCGACAAGGAATTTTTTGCACAAGAGATAAAATCTTTGATGGAATTTTGCTTACTTTGCATGTCTGCCATCCTGAATGCCGTTTGTCCCACTCAAAGCATTGGTTGGATCAATGACCCCATTGTAAAGCCCATAATACTCTGGGCCAGACGAGGCCCAGGACGGGCTCTTCTTCCCACACCTTTCGGGCTTAGAACTTGTTGGATCATCCCACAATGTTGGGTCTCTATGAGTGGCCCATGCGTCAACATTTGATTCGTCTATCAAACATTCTTGTCCAATTCAGGAATTCCCCAACATGACAGAACACAAAAGGTCGTAATTGTGCATAAGGTTTCGGAAATAAATAAAATAAATAAATAAGTGAGATTAAAATAAATAAATAATTTTTTAATATTTAATTAATTTATATTTATATTTTTTAATTAAATAATTATACGATGCCATTATACTGTATTATTGATGCTAACGTGGTAATAATATTTTATTATAAAATTATAATTTTTTTAAAAATTATTTTTTGAAAATAACTCCTTTTCAACTTTTTAAAAACAAAAAATAGGAAAAATTAATTCCGTCAATAATTTTAATTTTTTAAAATTACTTTTAACTCTTATAAAAATAATTTCAAACTAACCCCAAAAAAAAATTTATTTACAATATCAAATTATTTTAGTATAATTTGACCAAATACATCAAATTAATTTTTACAAATATCATTGCATTATCGAGGCAATGGGCAGTTCATAAATTTTTATAATATACAGTACATGCAAAAACCTGCTAGCAATCCACGTTTCTACTTTTGGTATAAACTAAAGTATGAAGTGGGAATCTTAGTACTAATAGGACAAGAACAAAAATCTGAGATTCTCCGAGGTAAAAGAAAAAATCTTCAATATCATCAGAACATTACGGCATTACCCAGTCTGCTTCTGAACAGGAATTCGTAGAAAGAAAGGAAGAAGATGGGGAAACGTAGCAGGGACAGGTCTTTCTCTGACCACGACAACTGTGAGTTCTTCAAAGTTTATCTCCCCACTTTCAGCTCTAAGCAGCTGGTAAGTATTTTAGCTTTCCCTCGCTGTATCCGTGTGCTCGTATGATTTTTGGGCCAGACAATGTGTTCTGCGGGATTGAGGGTAATCTTGACTTGGTTCAGGGCAGGGCATGCACACATTCATATGCACCGTTCATATTGATTCGTGATTTTTTTTTTTTTGGTTGATTCTTTTTCTGGTACTGCTTTTGCCCTTGTGAAAAGTGCTTTTATGTTTCTTATATAGTTTTTGAATTGGGCAAGTAAAAGCGCTTGGACGTTTTTCGAGTTCTTTATAGAGCAGATTTGCTTAAAAAAAAACGTAATGCATTCCCACGTGTAGTAGAACTTAGAGTCAGCCAAGCAAACATGCACTTACATTGAGCTTGTAAATACCAAAATTTTTTGTCTGTATGTTAATGTGATTGGTATTTTATTGTAAATCAGGAATATCTGTAGGGAGTTTGGCCTTTTATAACTTAGAAAGTTTTTAAAAGAATAACCATGGCCTTTTATATATTTCCCAGTTAATTGGAGATTTCACCTACTTTAGTTGATTGACTAAGACCCCAATTCTTGACTTCTACTAATTAAATCTGCTGCTTTGCTGGGCTACCAAGAAAACTGCATCAAAGTTGAAATTTAGCCGGAGTATTTATCATTCGAGTATTTTGAATTCCAGAACTTGAACATGTATACTGTATTAATCGAAGCTGGCTGATTGGGTTTGAGTGATATTCGATCATCCCATATAGCAAATATTCATCCTCCAAAAAGGAAAAATAAAATCTGATGGAAACTAGAACATGTTATGCATGGTAAATAGGAAGTTATACTCTGTATAAATATTTATCGATGTTGCTTCTGAACAAAATGGTGATAAAAGATTTGGGTTCACTATTGTGAAGGGAATACCACCGGCTTTTGTCAGGCACTTGGATGGAGCAATGCCGAAACATGTTATTCTCAGAGATTATGCTGGAAGGCGGTGGCATGGCAAGATGGAAAAAGTTGAAGGGACCTTAGTAATAAAAGATTGTTGGGAAAGGTTTGCACATCAACACTCTTTAGAGCTTGGGGACTTCCTAATTTTTAAATACAATGGGAGGTCTCTATTTGATGTGAAAATATTTGGTAAAAATGGATGTCGGAGGGAAGAAACCGTTATTGCTAACATGGAGACTACACATGTGAAGAAAGAGACGGAGACAGAAGCAGAACAAACTTTTAACAGAGATGATCAATCCTGCAAGCAGGAGTATCAAAAAACTGTTCTTAAAACTAGTGAAAAATTAGGCGGTATGTTGCAGTCAACGAATCCTTTTCTGAAAGTCTTTTTTATGTTTTATATGATGTGTGCTCTATCTTTATGTAGATTCATCTGGAGCAAGTCAAGTCAAAACAATAAAAAGAAATGGAAGAAATCTTGGAGAATGTGAAGCTTTTAAAGCTGCTAGATATATTGTCCCAACAAATCCATATTTTGTGTCAGTCATTAGTCGATATTCAAGATATGCTATGGTTAGTTTGGCTGCATCATATTCTTTTCAAGGCTTCTTATCATTTTTCATTGAAGAATATGTAAGAAAGAGTTCTCTGCATTTCCTGTTATGTAGTGATTATTAGGTCATTATTCATGGTAATAACCCTCATTCTTCACAAAAAATAAATATAGTTTAGATTTAGAGGAAGTAAAAATTTGACAGAGATTATGTCGAGGAGGAACTTAGAGATATGTAAGCCCAACTTTCAACCAATTTATAACTTAATAGTGTATTAAAATGTTAACAGAGGCTTAATGGAGGAACAAGACAGAGGACTTTAGATAAGAGAACACGACTTGTAAGAGGTAATCAACTAGTTAACGAGGAGGTATTGCTGTTCGTAAAGTTTGATTGATAAAAGGAGGAAAATTAGTAGAAGAGAGTGCAGAAGTCTAGGATGGAAGAGGAGAAAGTACTACAATATTTACTGTTAAAGGAGGAAAATTAGTAGAAGAGAGTGCAGAATTCTAGGATGGAAAACGAGAAGGTACTACAACATTTACTGTTAAAATGTTCCTTTGATAGTTGTATATCTTGTATATCTTATTGGATGTTACACACCACAGAAATTCCATTGGTTTGTAGAACAATTCAAGAGATGAAAAAGCTATGAACTTATATGATTGTCTATTTAAAACAACATTGGAACATTGAAGTACCTAGCCTCTCTGGAAAATTTGCCCATGACGACAAAATGTTAGGAGATTGGTAATTAGCAAGTTTTTGGTCATTACCTAATTATACTATCTGAAAGACGAGATTTGAGGCTGCAAGGGACAGTGTGTGTTTCACTTTTACACACCTTTAGACATCTTCATGCTGATCTTATCCATAAAAAATATAAAGCTAGTATGTAAATATGCTGGTCTGTGAACAAGATTTTTTTTTGCACTCTGTACAGAACTGGATTGAGCCTACTGCTGAAATATATAGTTTTGTAGTATTAAACCAATCTAGGTAAGTATTACTAAAATATCTGCAGAAAAACTAAAACATCCGCATATTTTAAAATATCATTGAAGTTGTATGTATGTTGTTTGGTGATGCCTTTTCATTTATGTGACTGTTAGAATGATTTTTTTTTCTTTGCATATGCCATGAGTTTTCCCCATTAGCTCTATTATAATCATTATCTGCTGTTGTGAATGTACGGAAACTTAATTATCTTGGTGTTTGAAGCATTGTAAGATATAATTTATGCTACTTCTATATAATTATTGTTTGTGTTTGGGAAAGATGTGTGTCTCATGAAACTGTTGTTGCTTGTAGAGCATTTCTGTATCAGAGGTGAAATCACATTGCATTAAGTTGAAGCCAGACATGATGCTTCTTGATCAGAATGGAGAAAAGTGGCCTGTGAAGGTTACTTTCAGGACAAATGGTCGTATTGCTATCACTGGTGGGTGGAACAACTTTTGGAAGAAGAACAAACTGCAGATTGGAGACAAATGCGTTTTTGAGTTTGTCCTCGGCAGAGGAAATATAAGCAAAGAAATGAAGTTGCAAGTTATTCGTAAAGGTGCAGCAAATGCAAAGTACCATAGGAACCACCTCAGGAAGACTTGAATTGCACCAGTCATTGCCTTTGCTCCCTGTCCATCTGTTCTTTAGCGGAATGATATCAAATTTTGCAATGCTTTTGTTGTGACAGGGTATGGTACGGGTGCTAGCTTTGAGGTACAAGATCCCTGGTGTTGTTCTAAGCAATCTAGTTGAGTATGTCCGTGTTGACTTCACCTGTACACTTCTTAACCCCAAACATAACTTGACTCTCGGAAACTATTATATGGTCTCTACTTCCCTGTCAATTTGGGCTTTTTTTCATTTTCAGAAAATCTTGATGTACACAGGAGATAGTTTAACTCCTTTCAATGAAAAAGATTATACTGTGGTTTTGCCATGAAGAAATTCATGTTTTCTGAAGCTGGTAAACATGTTTCTTGAGGGTTCATCCATGTAGAATATCGGTTGCAGATATATGAAACAATTTGATCCCACTTTCAGACACAGCCTTAATTACGGTGGAAATTGCCAAGGTCAAAATTTAAATCATTAGATACAATTTATTCTATGCAACAGACAGAAAGAAACGCAGAAGGCTTAATTTTTTTCCAAGTCTCTGACTGGGCAAGTTGTAATACCCTACCTTGAATTATGATCTTCCCAATTGAGAATATTATCCACAGTCCCAGCCCTCTTTATTTATGTTCTTGGACTCTCGGTTGTCTGAATTTACAAACAGATTTTAATATAATATTTATGTGAATAGAAAAGTGATATCCGCCCCATCAGACAAGGTGTGATGGCCACTTTCACAGTCAATGAGATCACTTCTTGACAATGAACAGAAGATTAGCATTGGCTTGAAATGATACTTGGCCCATGGATTGAGGCTGGACATATGCCTTCACCTGCAGAAGTGATTAAAGAGGACGGCATCGATCGATTTCCCCTAGAGCAAAGGTGGATTTCAACGTTTCTAGTCACTGCTGCTTATTCCTTTGGCATGGAGAGTATCTTGGAATTAAATGAACATCATAGAGGAAGATTAAATTTAATCGGCGAGATTTGGATCAAGAAAAGAATTGTGGCCCGTCAGAGTAGGATGCTTAAATCCCAAGGGCCATATACCCATGTTGTTGATGGTTGTGATGCAGTCTTTAAGTGCCGAAGATTACTAATTCATGGGCGTTGAGATCTTCTGTAGAGGTTCAACCAGAAATGGGCAAGTATGGGAAAAAATTTTCTTTTGCTTTTCAAGTTTTCTAGAGTTTTGTTGCGGGGGAGTAGACAATCATCCCTCATAATGTTCGTTTCTCTAATTGGAATGATTAGCTCAAATATAGTTTGATATGAGCTGTAGGCCTGATATGCCCGCAAGGCTCTCCGATTCAGTAGTGGATGGAAGAAGACGGCAGAAGCCGGTGATGCCTCACACTTAGCCCTCTCCTATCACGGATTAAAATTGATACGAGGATAGCAAGCGATGTGCGCACCCAGACATGCCCTTACAGTGTATGAATATATATATGTATATATGTATACGTCCAAAAGATAATTGTTCTTCGATTTTCCTGCCTACTGCACCCTATCGGCAACTGAAGGAGAGAAACATTTTAAACTCATTAAATTACACCATGGCCTTGAAACACTGCATCCACCGTTCAGGAGAAAGTTTTAAGTTAGTCTAATTATTGTATCATCATAAATAATATAATGAAATATTTAATTAATAAAATAAAAAATTTATTTATTAATAATAAATAAAAAATTTTATAAATTTTTTTAATCACTTTAATTGAATAATAAAATTATTTTTAATTTTTTTATTTATTATTAATAAATAAATTTATTTTATTTTATTAATTAAATAATTTTATTATATTAATTATATTAATACAATAAATTCATTCCATCTAAGACTTTCTCACCATCCAGTATCTCTGCCCTGTTTTTGAACTGCCAAAGGAAGATTACACTTAAAAAAAAACCAGTCAAGAACCAGAATTTGATAACCCAAATTCTTACATTTGCCAAATTTCAACCTACACAACTGAATATTTAGAGAAGGCAATGTTGTGGATAGGCTACAGCCTAACCTCTTCAGTAGATTAAATGTAATTTTTCATTTCTGTTACAAATTAACATAACCAATCGATGGCAGACCTACACAAGCATGATACAAACAAAAAATGTAACTGGCTCACAGTATATGAAGACATGTAATGTTTGGCTCTTGTGTGCTTGTACTCCAATCATAGTAGCAGGACGGATGAAATAATACCTGACATGGTCTCAGTAATCATACTGCTTCGGGTCAACGTAGGGAAGATCACTTTGTTCATTTACATGCTATTGCATATGTACACTCGGTAATATTGGTCCCATTTACAAGGCTTTTCTGATTAACATCATTGAGAGAAGGAGCTAGCCTCAGTGCTGTACATTGAGTACTCGCTTGTGCTAAAGTTAGTTCTCTCTTCATCCCACTTCAGAATCTCCCTTGCATATTTAAGAGCAGCATCAACACTATCAGGCTCCATTCCTTTTACCAGAGAAACATATAATTTCCGCCCAGTGAGAGATGAATAAAGCCTCTTGAACTTGACAGCAATGTAGTGGGAAGCCATCTGACCCAGTGAGGGGCTATGATTGATGTTGTTGCTGTTTTTTCTGTGGCTATTTCTGTGATGATGGCTGATCACTGGATGAAAATCATCAAACCAGTCGCACTGATTCAACGGTACCTGTTCTATTTTCTCCTCAAATAGATCAAATTTGGTTAACATCAAAAGGAATTCCATCTGGTGAAAGGTTGGATGAGTAACAATGCTTTCAAAGAATTTCCTGCTCAGCATCATCTTGTTAGTGAGAGAACCATTCCCATCAGGAGAAAATTCATCATAGGCACTCAAGGCAACACAGAAAATGACCATTCCAACGTCTTCAAACATCTCTAGCCATTTGCAGTTTTCCCCAAGACCTCTTGCCTGTACTCTAATTAGTTGGTACCTGATAAACAACTCAAGAAAGAAAAATGTTGAGAATTTTTTTCTATTAAAAAAAAAGAGGAGGGAAAAATCGCTCTAAAATGTACATAAGAGATGAACAAGGAAGATTGCATATTATGAAAATTGCTAGTTCAATGTGTGTCAGAAATTGAGAGCAATTGGCCAAATAAAAGTGTCCAGAGAATTTAGGCCAAAGGATAGTCGATGCACTAGAGAGGTGGTTCTCTAATTTATTCAGATGTGCATTTCACTGAGTTTAGCTAATTCTAAGGAGAGCATTCCCAAAGCACACGTCCAAATTTCTATTTTTACATCTCAGGATGAGTTTAGGATTTCTGTGTAGCCTGAACCACTCACCCACTCAATGTTTACTTTTCTAGAAGTATTACACCTAGGAAACTGCATCTGGATAGAGAACAATGCACATGTGTCCACCAAGTCCACTGATTCATAAATCATCCGACTTTATGTTGATTAGGGTTCAAAACCTGAATTTTTACCCTTCAAAGAAGAAATTAGATTCAACTTAGAACTCATATTATATTTACTGTTTGCGCAGTCTAGTGATCTTGATACTTTCTTATTTATTCACCTTTTTTTTTGTAAGACAATGAGCTGCACACATTTTTTAGCAACAAATCTTGTTGGAACTGCCAATTCAGGGCGACTGAACATGTAATGCACTTATCTTACAAACATGTAAGCCATATGCTCCAGACATAGGAACCATTTTCTATTTTCTATCTTTTTGCAGGCTATTAAACATTGGCACGAACCTGAGCAAAGATTCATGCTGATCAGAAATGTCACCATTATCATCAGAAGCCGAGTGGGGAAATGAGAAGTCCACACAAGCAAGCCCATTAGATGAAGTGACACCCTCAGCATATAGAATATCCAAATCTGAAGGTTCATAGTCCGTTCTCAATATATCAACAACCTGTCGTGTAAAAGATAATAGTAGAAACATTAACAAGAGTTAGTCATAATTATTATCCAAGAAGCTAGGCCAGGAACACCGCAAAAAGAAATGCAAGAGTCAAAGACATGACACAAGCATGAAACCAAGATACTGGTTGAGTCAAGCTTTTGTTACTAAACATGAAAATTCTAGTTAACATCCTGGCCCAGGTCAGCTGTCTAAGCATCAGCAGTATAAACCTCAAAAAAAAACCTTTGAACCTTTAATTACTTCTTTCTAAGCCCAATACTCATCTGCAACAAAAAAGGCTAAGCCAAAAATGGTAAAGTACCATTGTTCTCCTTACAAAAATGTTACTCTGAAATGAACTAATGTTCACCCTAACCCTTATTTTATTCCTTCAAACACCTGCTTGTGTAGCATTAAAGTGCAATTAACTTTTTCTCCTTTTAATTGTCTATAAATAGATCCTAGAATCTCGCATCAACAATGAAACATGAACTAATTGCAGCAGGTTTTCTCAAAATGATTTCTGTTAAATTGTTTTACAAAATTTAATATATTTAAAGTAGAAATTACAGACATCTATGAACTCAGATATTGACAAATATGAATAATAAAATGGAATTGAATTCTAAATCATTTATACTGCATCATGTAAGTTACACTACAAATTCTCCAAATTAATTAAAGAGCTCCAAATTTTTAACAAAAGTTCAAAAAGGGAAGGAAAGGTCTTTTCAACAAACCAAAAACCATTTATCTTAAGAACTCACAAACAAAATGAATGTAAAAACTTCTCACACAAGTCAGTTTTGCTTTAGCACAAATTTTTCTATCATTCAAGATGGCCTCTATAACCTATCTAGCATTCTAGGAAAGTCGTAGACCCATCAATTCACTGCAGCACACTTGCTTCTCATTTCTTATTTCCAGTTTAAAATAAATACCAAAAGGAAAGAACACCCTTGTTTTTCTCTCAACAGTGTTAAAACCTAGGTTTGATAGGGATGTCAAAGGTCGGCATGCTAATTCCACCATTTCAATGCTTGCTTACCCCGCATTTTGTACAACACATGCTGAATAATCAGACAATATTAATGTAGAAAGCAAGGCCAATGAATTGTTTGAGGATCATGGCATCTTAAAATCGCAACTATTTTTTCTTACGTTAGACATTTTTCATCTCTCTCTCTTCTATCACTATGTATAAGACTAAGCACAAACATCATCAGGCTAGTACAATTAATTTCAAGTAATTTATTATCAAGAAGTAAGAGTGCCCACGATTTAACCAATTTAGAAGAGCATAAGAGTAGCAAGCATGATTTTACCCGCTCTAGGAAATAACTAGCAACACTAGGCAGCATTTCCAGTTCGTTCCTCCGACTGTAAGTAGCTTCAATGGCAGCATCTTCCCACAGCTCCTCAACCAGGGGTGCATATTCACGAGTAGCAGCTGGAAAAATGGCTTCCAAATTGCCCAACACCATAGTCTTCAGAAGCCAATCAGAAAAAGCTTTAAGCCTTGGGCCGATTGTGTAGATGGTTTTAACATCAACACCATTGGAACTCCCTATCATTGACCAGAAACCCAATTCAGAGACTTACAAAGTATACACAATGCACGAACAACTAAATAATCAAGCTGAATCTATCTGTCCCGGGCAGCAGTTTAGTAATTTTCATCCAGTTGAAAAATATTTCACAAGCCTGACCAGTATATAGCTAATTTGGCATCAATGAAAAGACTTGTGGATACCTTGGGGAGTTACCAGGCTCTCAAAGTAGAAGTTCAAAATCTTAAATATTCAAAATATCAGAAAAATGTGACTTGAGTGTCAAGTTAGTGATGGACAATAGGATCCTACCTGCCATTTATGTAATGCGAACATCTCAAATCTATTGAAATCAACTAGACAAGGAAGGGTATGTGCATTTGGCATATTTATTTATGTTTACATGGCATCCATATCAGGTCAGAACAAGTTGTTCATAATAAGTGAAATTAAAGAGATTAGGGGGAAACAACGGAATCAATACACCTCCGTACCAATGGGCTCAGTTTCATCTGAAGATTGTTTCTTCTTCCTTTCATCCAAAATTTCTTCCTCAAAACGCTCACGACCTTCAAGGAGTATACCAAGATAGCCGTACACATTGCTCTGAATCTTCAACCTAATATTCTCATGCTCATCATCCGAGAATGGTACATCTTTATAGAGAATCTTAGCCTGAAACATTTAATTTATTAACCCATTAAAAGTTTACATGTCATCAGCAATAATATATTGTGTGAGTGATGATCATAAATAGATATCAACAAAAATGGAAACAATATCAAAACAATTTGGCTCCGACGTTCACCTATGATAAGATATATGGAAAACAAGTTTAATTTGTTACTCTTTTCAGTTTTAATATAGGACCATCAAGGGCTTGATAGATCATGCACCTATTTAAGTCAACTCAACAAAGCATTTAACTCCAACTATCAAATAATTCTTCACAATTTAGCATTGAAATAGTCAAAACTAGTTCATAGAAAATTAATAGAGAGGAATCTACACTCCACCACGAAAGCAGAAGTTGACATGTAAGTCACAGGATAAGATTTACCAAGATGCTCACCAAATAAAATATAATTATCACAGTATCACAAACTCGACATGATCACTATAGCATTAAGCTCAAACTTTTAGGGATTCCCAGCCAGAACTCTTTTCCTCATTCACATTATGTAATACAAGTAAATTTAAACAGCACAGCATCGAGTATGAAACATATAACCTCATGTAAACAGAAATTGCATATTAAGTTTAGAGCCTGTATTTCCCCATTTTGAAGTACCTGCTTAAATATAGTACTCGTCCCAGATCCACTGTATCCAATTAAAAGCCATTTTTGAAGTGTTCTCCGTTCAATGTAGTCAGGAACAGATCTGCTAATCTGACTTTTCACTTGTTCACCGACAAAATTTGAAGATTTGGAAGGAACAGGCAATGATAAGACTGCACAAACTAACTTTGTCCCAGACTAAGAAGCAATGTCACAGTAAATAAAGATTTAATCAATGCCATGAAACTACTAAAAAGATAACTTTGAAACACAAGTGAAGAAACAAATATGAGACACAAATCATACTTTGCCCCAAATATATCCTTTAGTATTTTTCTGTCCCTCTTCTTGATATGAACCATCCTCATTTACCCAAAAGTGAGGATTGCCAGCACATTGAACACCTGCCAACTGTAATGTTCAACAGAAAAAGATATTGACATTCCATGCAATTCAACTAGTCTAGAAAATAATTTTGCAAGTCTAGAAACTCTGACCTGTAACATCCTAAGCTCTACTTTAGTAATCTCTCGACCATTGATGAAAACTTGTGTGTTTCCATTGCTAGCATTTGGCTTGATTGGACCCCCAACATTCAGATGGGGACTAATTATCTTCAAAGGCTTCTGTCCTTCCTGTGGAATTGAGCAGAACCATCAGTATCATAACAATGAACTAGATTCACCATAACTGAAATGTCTCAAATATACCATATTCACCTTTCCCCAAAGACCAGATACTTTATCATACCAATAATTTCCTGGTTTTAGTTTCTTTGGTGGGTTAGGACATGTCTGCAATATAACCAATTCATCATGACAAAGTGGTTTCCCATTCACGCAAACATACTCTGGTGGCAACTGATTCACCTCACACAACTTCTCAGCCTTCATTATTTGCTTAACCTCCAATGGATTAAGCAACCGCTTTAGCATTCTAGAACATTTCCCCAAACTGCCCCGTTTAGCTTCATCAATAGGATATCCAATGCAAGAAACACATTTCCTTCCTTCAGGCATTGACCCCATAGCTCTAAGCACACAATTACTGCAATACTTGGCATCACAAACAATACAAACCTCTTTCTCCGTAAACCGGTTCCCCTTGAAACACCTATAACAGGACCCTTTCTTCCCTCTCGTTTCAGGCTCTCTCTTAACTCGTTGCATTATCCTCGGTTCCTCTTGGCTGAACTCTTCACCAAAATCATCATCCTCATCCTCATCATCAGATGCAATATCACGAAATGTAACAACCGGTCCTCTTTTAGTATCACCATTAAATTGGAGACCACCAACATCATTATTGTTTCTATTACTAAAATCTCCAGTTCTACGGGATGAAACCCGAGAAGACGGGTAATCCATACTCAAAACAGACTCATTGGATTCCCAATCAGGCTGATTTAACTCATCAGTAATGTCCAAACTATTCTTCTCACCGTTAGATTCTCTCAATCTCGCCGAACTCTCTCTTGATTTCTCGAAACTACTAGAATTCAAATTTTCATCATCTTGATTAAAGCCGTTTGCACTATTAACTAATTCGCCAGACACATAATTGGAAAACTCTAACGCGCCTGAGCTACTTAACTCACCTGACAATACGCAGTTGACGCTATCGGCAGCTCTGTCGATAACGGAGGTCGGCGAAACAGTCGTTTCAGATTTCACTTCAGTCTCCGCCGCCGCAGGTTTGAGCTCTTTGGAGAATTTTTTATTCAAATTATCGGCCGAAATTATCGGCTGGACAACCGGAAGCGCCAATTTATCGGAGAGAGAAGCTTGCTTGACGACCGCAGCAACCGGAATTTTCTGGACGTTGATCGGAACAGCCAGCGGAATATCGTACGGCACCGGTGGTCCATTGTATTCAGCTGCAAATGAGTACTGGATCGCATCTTCAGCTACCGGAGCTGCCATCACCTCCGGCGTTAATACTTGTTTCATTCAGTAAAAGCCTCAAGGTGAAACCCTAAACTTGATTCATATTCAATCTCACAAAGAAAAATATGAAAACAGATTGATTTAGAAGAAGAAAAATAGATAGATGGGATACAAAGCGAGTCGAAATTGGAAAATGACAGCCGGTAAAGAAAAGGAAAAAGAAAAACAGTAGCAGCCGTATCTGTAGCTCTAGCTGGGCGTTGAAGTGGGGGAGGGAATCTGAGGACTGTAGTTCTATGTCTGGATTGTATCATTTAGATCCACAACTTTTAAATATTTTTGTTTAGAAACATAGTTTGTTTATTTGATTTATACAAGTTCTTGATTACTAAAAGAAAGAAATATTCACCCGTCAGAGCAATGTTATAATTATGGACTGACTCATGCCTTTCTTGATTTAAGTAGATGTTGACAGATATTGACACGTTATATATTTAATAATGAATAGTTTAAATTATATTTTAAATTATTTAATTTATAAAATAAAATATAAAATTAATTTATAAATATTATTAATATATAATTTAAATTATTTATTATTAATTATATTATATATTATTAAATTATTAAAAGTCAAGAAAAAAAAAAGACATGGAAGAAATGTCAATCTTATTTTCGTATAAATCATGATATATTTGATATAAATGGAAAAGTTGAATCCTCATTTATAAATTTACAAAAACTAGAGAGCTAGAAGATAATATTCCTTTTTCTTTTTTTAATTCTAAAAAAAAAGATGGGTACACTTTAATTTAAATAAAAAAAATTATAGTTGTTTCGGAAATGTGGCCACGTGGGGTCCAGGGAACTTTTGTCTTTTACATAGTGTTGATGGCATCTTAGAGCTGGTTTGGGGCTGAACTGAACTGAAGGGCCCGCCAGGGAAAGGAGGGACCACAGCGAGAGTATATTTGTACGCTACGGTTACTTTTTCGTGTATTCTACGTAGTTCAACCGAAGAACGATTAACGAATCCGAATCTTTTGTTGGCAAGTAAAAAATTGCCCGACCGAGAGGGGACCATAACAAGTCAAGTTTATGCGGACCGGATATGCAAGCTAAGGTGGGTCAAGTTTTGTGAATTTAATGTTCGGCCCAATCCACCACTTAGTTCGGACTTGAAGGACTTGTAGGGGAAAGCAGAAAAGCAAACTCACCATGTGCTCGCTTACCCGACCCATGTGACAACTCGACTTGGACAAGTTTCAAATTCTCATGCATGGCTGAGCTGCCTGCCATTTAGGTAGGTTGTAAGGCAACTGTCACTTGGGTCCGAAGTATAGCCATTGCCATTACTGTTACTTAATCTCATACTTATGCTACATCTAACATACATAACCGACCTCAGTACACAACTAATTTTAAACTAAATCTTAAAATTTCAACCAACCGTTTGTATTGGACTGTTTCAAGACTGTCGTTGATAATAACAATTGTTTAATTAATATTTGGCATCAATTTTTCCCTCAAAACCAAACTTTCGTTATGTTTATGTATAAAGGTTGGAAAGTTGGTACTTAATTTCTATTGCAGATTAGTTAGGCTAGGATGTAATAGGTCAAGAGACAGACAAACATGGATGCCAAACTTTGTGTTATGCCTAATTAATGTCTTTCAGCCATTGCTTCTTTGAAAAGAAACTTCACATCCTTTTCATACCTGCAGTTATACATATTATATGTTTACAATCACCTTTTCATTTTCTCTTCACGGACCACACAGCATATAAACAAACAAGTAGATGCCTTGTTAAAGATGTCAGAAAAGAATTAGCCACACGGCATATTCATCAAGGTGCTGTTCTACCTACCTTTCATTCTTTCGAATGAAGTAACTGCAGTTATAGGGGATCTGTTATCCAAATGGTGGGCTAACTATACTGTATAGTATTGTTACTTTGACACAATTATTCTCCATGATTAGTGCAGTTCAATCTTATCTTCTTCTTTGTCGGAGCAGAGGTTAGGTCAACTGGGTTAATTTAATTTCTGCAGAAGGTAGATAGTGCATTATGTCAACTTCAAACCTGACAAAACAGAATTGCTTGTGATCTACAGCTGAATGCAGACCTTAGGTTTGTTCTTTGATTCTCTGATTAATTATTTAATCTTCTAATTGTCAACCAAAACTGGACCCAATTGTTCCTTCTACTTGTCTTCCTCCTTGACTTCTGTAGCCATGCTGAGCACACAATATCGTCCGGAAGTCTGAAAATCACATTTTCAATGGAGAACAGCAGGCATGAGAAGTCTATACAGAATATTCTCTGCACCAAATTTACAATAGAAAAGAATTTTTTGCCACACCAAATTTCACACATTCACTTCTGTTCCCACCATATTTGTAATAACATTTGTATTCTTGAATCTTGATCCAAGTGGTTGATGTTTTTTACAAACAGGGAATACAATAACTCAATAAGCAAACAGGCACGTTGGATTTCTTCATCAACTTGTGAGGATGATCCTTTTGGAACCACATGCAAACTGGTTCAATTTAATCTATTACATCAAACAGAAATCAAACAAATATATTCATGTCTAGCTAAAACCATGCACATATTAACAACCCGAACTTATTGATCCCTTGAAATTGACCAAGCGTAATCCAACTTTACACGCCTGAAGTGGGTGAGCTCTTTCTTCACTGCTTCTTTTGGCTAATCATGCCCTGGGAAGAGAAGCTTGGAGCACGTGGCAAGGAATTGGACCCGGTACCATTTCCGTCCAATGGATAATGCAGTTGTTGTGTGGTCTGCGCCATCGCCGGAGCTTGCTCCGATATTCGCCACATCTTGACGGACTTATCTAAACTGCCACTGTACAGAATCCACCGCCTTTCCGGTGATACTGATTCGGCGTCTTTCTCTGCTGCTAAGCACTTCACAGGCCCACTGTGGCCTGTTAGCATTGATAAACATATGTGATTATTCTCTTTTCTCCTCCATATGCATATTCCCATATCAGCCGAGCCGCTAAAGACAAGACTCCCAGCCGTGATCAGGCAAAGAATTGCTAGCTTATGACCTCTCAAAACACCGCCATGAGAGAGTTGCATTTCACGTTCCCAAAAGTTAATTAACCCGTCCGATGACCCACAATAAACAACTGTGGCATCTGGGTTTACAGCCAATGCTGTAACTGCACATTCTTGCTTCAACAAAGTCTGTGAAAAGAAGTGCTTTGTTCCTTTCCCTTGTAATTCTCTTCTCCAAACCTTGACTGTGCCATCAGCTGATCCTGTGAAGACCAAGCCATCAAATCCCGCGACAATGGAGTTTACAGCATCATCGTGAGCTATGACGGATTCTAAACACTTGAAATCAGAGGCTCTCCAAACTTTAAACGTTTTGTCCCAGGAAGCTGAGTAGAGAATTTTTTGGTCTTCACTGGTGCTAAGAGAAGATATTGCATCGAAGTGCTTAATCCAAAGCGCATTATGATGGCGTCTAACTTCAACATAATTGCTCGGCTTCATGGAACTTTTGATATAATCCTTAAAAGTTGGTAAAGTCCCAACACGCTTGTGAATACTAGTATCCCTGGAAGAAACCTTCCAAACTCTAATCTTCCCATCTTGATGTCCTGTAAATATCTTCTCATTAGCAATTACAATCGCTTTCACTAAGCCGCTGTTCGATTTAAACCCAGAAAACTCCTTCTGGTTCTTCCAAACCCTAATATTCTTGCTATCAGAACCAGTATACAACAAACCACCAGAGGCCGCAAGTGAATATATATGACCCTCTTCACGTAGCAATGACCCTATCAGCACATTCGGCGAGTAACTAATATCATCAGTGTCAGGAGGAATAGACACATGATGACTTGACCATGGAGACTTGGCAAACGGAGAAGATGAACCATTATCAGTCGGAGAACCATCTTGCGTCGTTGGAGGTCCTTCATCAGATTTTGGAGGTGAAGTGTTGCGACTAAATGGGACCGAGAAATCATCCTCCATTGGCTCAGAGCCCTTTAACCTGCCAAATTTTTGGCCGCGACCAGCACTGTTATGTTCTGAAAATATTCGGCTCCCTCGCACTCCTTTCATGATTTGATTCTTATGATTTAGTACAAAGGGTATAATTCGGTGCGCACAAAGAGCTAACAAAATAACACAGAGGTCGAGTGCGTGGTATAATGTCAAGAACAAAGAGGAAAACCAGTTGTGAAGAAAACGGAAAACTTGAAGAATATTATTATATTGAAAAGAGAACAGATAAGCCGACACAGAGAAGGAGATACAGAGGAAGAAGAACAAACGCCTATGTAATGAAAATGAACAATGGAGAATTACGACTGAGCCCATAGCTGGATGGCATTAGGCAACAGCCATAAAATAACTCTATTAATTTTCTATCAGATTTCGTTGATCGTGAAACGGGAGTTCCCCTACGGTCGTCTTTTGTTTTCTTATGTTGTGGTTGCTTGAACATCAAGTCATTTTCGGCCACGTCAATGTCTGTGTGCAAAGATGCTTAGGTGGCAACAAATGGAATGATAGATCGTGACTAGGGACGATCCGGTCCTAGAGCGGAGGAAGCGGAAACGTACGGCGGTCATTTTGAATAGCACCCGGAGTAGGACAAAAACGTTTGACTTTCTGTTTTTGCAGATTAGAGGAACCTTTGACCTCTGACTTGGTCAAAATTATATCCATCAACTGTCGTCCATGTTCGTTTGGCAAGGTAGAACTGTGAGGGCCAATTTTGGTAAATTTCATTTGTGGACTGTAACTTTTGTATTCTTATCTTTTAACTCCCAATTTTGTCTCAAGAGATCACCCAAAATTGGCAGAAATACAAGACATTATCGACATACAAAGTGGGATCCATCGAAAATGTATATCAATAATCTTGTAATGTAATATGGAACAATATTATTATAGCAGAGTCCAAATATTTATTTTTTAATATTTAAGGAAAATTTAATTTCAAGAATAATTAAGAACACCTAAATTGTTCAAACGAGTCAAGATTATGGGTCATCAAAATTAAATAGAAGCAAACCAAATTAATGATTTAATTAGACTCAAAAATATATTAATTTGATTTTAATTTGAAAAAAATAAATAGACAATTGTCTATTCAATTTTTAACTCATTTAAATTAAATTAAATTGATTAAGTTGTTATTGTTATTATTATTGAGTTTAAATTGAATTTAATTAATATTTATTAGTGTAATTTGATATGTAATTTATCATCAATTTAGTTGATTTTGAATTAAATTAAATTAATAATTTTAATTTAATTTAAAATCCAACTCAGGGCCCGGCCCAAACACCTATGCCGACGTGCATTAACAATATTTCTCCATGATGATTGCACAAACCTTTTCAGTGCAGTTTGCTGTCATATTAGCTCCACTCACAGCTAAACCCCAATTCAATAAACCCACAGTTTTGTGGAAACCGGAAAAGTGAAATGCAGAAGAACTCGTGCAAGGACGAAAACAAATTGCAAAATAAATTACTAAAAATGAAAAAACAAGAAGCTCAATGCCCACATATAATAATGTGTATGGCGAGTAGGTAATGATCCCATTCCAATCCCAGAACGGTTTCCCATATCTCTGTTTTCTCCATAGCTCACAGACCCACTTCTTCCTTGAAAAATAAATGGCTTTCATGGTTTCAGGAGCTAAAGCTTCTCTCTGACTCAGAGATGGCGATCAGCTCAGAATAAAAAGAAGGCATCACAAGACAACTTCTTTTGAGACCATCATCATCATCATCATCATCATCATCATCATCATTACCAGACTCCTCCACTGAAACCTGGGACAAGAAAGTTGTCCTCAAACGTATCATTAATCAGGGTCAAATGCGCTTTCCAAGCTCTCGTTATCAGCAGCAGCCAGTAGGGCTATATTTTTTAGTTACTTAAACCTCCGAGTCCCCATTGAAGTTCTGTAAATGCAAGGCATCCACAAATGCTCTTTACTTGTCCATTCAGAGGGCACAATCAAAAAACATGAGATCATAGCAATATTTACAAAACAGAGGATAAGGCACCAAGATGCTTAATCAACTATAATTGATTTGTAATTGTGCACCTTCGTTAACGCAATTTGAAATCCAAGTTTTCCTGAGGCCAAAAAAGAAAAAGTTGGCGAGCTTACTTGGAATCCAATTGATTCCATGGATCTGCCACTTGCTAATCTGTCCTATGACATTATTATCAGCTGTGGTGAACAATGTAATCACTATGTAGAACCCATTTTATTAGACATCCATCAATTTATCAATTTAATACTGCAATCATCAATTCTGAAAAGCAATTTGACAGCATACAAGAACTAAGATCATTTTTTCATCAGTAACAATACAGTATTCGCGAAGGATGGAAATATGGACCATTGGGAATAGCTTTAATAAGAATGATTAATAAAAAAATTTGGCACACAAGTTTGTCAGTTTTCACTTTAACAAGCCAGAAGTAGAAAGGAGGCGAAGTGCTTGGTTAGAGTTATTCAGAACTGCAGATGACCTTGAAACCTGCATTTTCCTTTTCTTCAAGAACTCCAAGGAACTGTTCAAGCAATTGGGAGGAGGCATGTCGTCCAAAATAACTGGTTCAAATCTGCAAATATAATTTAATGAACAAAATATTCTATTTCAATGACTTGGAACCTATTGGAAACTCTCTCCCATCATATAGTGAATAAGAAAGATCCTTTACCCTGAGTTTTTCTTTCTCTTCTTTTTGGAAATGGGTTTCACCTCAGCCTTCTCATCTTCAGAGTCTGATAAGAAAACTTGTCTGTAGATGGAATATGACCTCTAGTTAGAATCTTACAGCTAAAAAATCTGGACACTCGAACACGCACAAAAATACACACAAAAAGAAGAGAGAAAAGGCATCATACTTCTCACGAACTGCAAGCAATTCAACAATGTCACTTGGAAGCATCCCTGCAGTACCCAGAGACTCTTCTTCTGGCTCAGTTTCTGCTACGTGTTGGATGCCCTCACCTCCTTTTGAAGGTCGTGGTGTTTTCCTTTGAGCCCAGAGTCTCCTACGTTCCTTTCCCTCACGGCGAACTCTGTGCGGAGCAATTCATGACAAGATTCAGGGGAAAAAAACATACCTTGACAGTTATCTTGAAACTTAAAAAGTTTTCAAACAACACCATATGAAACCAGTCCATATTTAGCAAAATTTAAGCATCGGCATAAGATGGAAGTTTTCAAAAGTTCGCGTCAGTAATTCAAGTTGATTCCATAGACAAGTACGAAACTGTAAGCAAATAAATTATACCAAACCTGGGTCCTCCATTTCATTTGCCTGAGAACTCCCTATATGCCAGCACTATTGCAAGAAGAAACAAATTCCAAGCTCATGTTTACATCTTTTTATGTGAAGGTACAAAAATGTCTATCAAACACATCAACTCACCTAAACAAACTTTCCCTATTTTCTTAATGTTGGCCGCACAAAATCTGCGAGACTAAAAAAAAGAAATTCCTAAATTCAATACCTTTCCACGCACGTCCTTGAAATCCCATTACAACAAGCAGTTTATCCAAAAACAACCCGTTAATCCTAATTCTCCAATTGAAAGTCTACCCATCAGTAAATATTGAGCTTTTACAAGATTAACAAGTTCTATAGACATATAGCTAATGAAAAAAAAAACAAAAAAAAATACTTATTTCTTTTCTCTTGTTACTCCTTGACAATAAAATAAAGCAAGAAACGGGCTACAGCATACCTGGCTTTATTTTCCTTCTGGACCTTTCGAATCTCCTCATCTTGCCGTAATCCCTGCACAAACAAAATCATATTACACTGTTTCCTTAGAAAAACTCAAAAAAAAATCCAAAAATAGGAAGGAAAAAAATCTGCACCTGGTCAGCTGAAAATTCCTCCGGTGCATCCGAGTCATAATCTTCTCTCTCCGACATCGTCAATCTCTTCGTCTTCGAAAAACTTTGACGTCTAGGGTTTAAGGTACCGTGTGGCGTTTGTTTGGGCTGTGTTGTTTATAAAACTTAAATCGGGCCCATGAAGGCCCATATGAGCCCAACTATAGTAGATTCTGGCCTATATATCTGATCCGAAACCTAGGCCCGTATCAGCACAATTCCGGCTACCTAATTCATCCTTAAGCTAGCGAGCCTGCACAATATTCTCTTTCCCAACTCTATTTTTGATAATAAGTATATGTTGTATTTTTTTTTTATATTAAATAGCTATCAATTTAAATCTAATTAGTATAATAATTACATTAATAATTAAAAATTTTAAAATAATATGATTATTAAATAATTAAATTGGTTGTAATTATGCCATCGTTTAATATTTTACTTGTATATTGTAATATATTTTTATAATAATAATAATAATACTGCATATTTAAATATTAATAAATTTTATTTTAAATATAACTAAAATTAAATAATAAATGTACTGATAATGTATCATTTGTTTTCAAGGGCCATCTTTGCCAGAAAGCATTAACAATAAAATCAGCAAGAGATCCCAAACTGAGAATGGTTTCAAGTCATTTTCACCTAGCTATCTAGGATTAACTGAAGAAGGATTAAGAGACATAAGAAATAGTTGTTGCAACAAGCTAGCACATGCCCTTTTAGTAAGTGTCTTTGTCTCCTAACTTATGGGTTTTGGGCAAGTGTCCTTGTCTCCCAACTTCTGGGTCTTGGGCACCCTAATTTAGGATGGTGTTGGGTTCCCTTCTTTTTTTTAAAGTTACGTTATTAGACCAGTGTCTGTGTTCGATACTTAAAGATGGTTTTTCTTGCTTCCTTTTTACAGTGCAGCAAGGGGATCTCTTCTATTTTGGTTCGTTTTCTAATATACTGCAGATTTCTTAACTTCTTAATACTTGACAAGAATCAAGGAATTGGCATTATGGTGGATTGATATGTCGAAGGATTCTATACGCGTATCAACATTAAGCAAAATGAATTGCAAATGCATCGTTGTGGTCACTCATTGGTCTCCGAATCCCTTTTAAGAGCAATCAAAGTTTGTCCCTGCAACGATCATCAAAAAGCATAGAAATCAATTAAAATTAATGGATGTTTAGCTTACAATCCGTCTCCCTGTAAACATTCTGATATGGGATTCTTCATTAAAGTAGGTAGACAGTCAACAGGGATTAAACCCATAAAAAAAAAAACAGTTGAGATTCGACGAGAAGAGAAATCAGAATTGTTAAGCATCTGTTAGAACTCTGATTAGATTGAATTTTTTTACAACCCAGTCTAATCTACTGTGAAACGTGTGTTGAAAGAGAGAAAGAATGGACATGGTTGCCCTCTTTCACGGACCCAGAAGAAGAATAGTCCCTGAACGTGTACAAAGGGAGAAGAATAAGATGAGAACATTGTCTTTTAAGAATCAATCAAAATCACGAGTCTCACAGTCTCTCTACGGCAGTATTAGGAGACTCAAGACACAACTCGGAATACGACTGATTTCCTCTTTGAAAAAGGATAAAACGACGCATGTCATCACTATGATTTCCTCTTTAAGTCTTTTCTCCACGGACGTACATGCATGGTATCAATTTGCTGATGAAACACCGTATACTACAAATACTGAACATAATAATTAAATGGCGGCTGNTACTAGTTTATAATTAGAATGGGTTAAAATCAAAATGAATTAGAATAAGAATGGATTTTAATAAGAATAAGGAATAAAAATTAAAATAAGTTATTTAATTTAATTATAGGAAACAAAGTTGGAATTGAAAAAAATTATTTCAAGTTATTAAAATGTCCTTAGTTAATTTTTATTATCATTATTATTATTATTTAATTATAATAATTATGATTATTATTATTCAAGAAATTATTTCTATTAATAAATAATAATAATAATTTTGTTAACAATAATTATAAAAATATAAATAAAATAATACCACTTATTATTTTTTATTTTTATAATTAATTTTTAATTTTTATATTTTTATAAAAGTCAAGAATTAATTATTATTTTTTATTTTTATAATTAATTTTTAATTTATATATTTTTTTAATCAAAATGAGAGAAAAAAATATTATATTAAATTATTAAGTGAGTGTAAAATAGTTAATTTCAAGAATAAAAATCTTATTCTCAAATCTCTTCTTATTAATTAAATTTTTATTTATATTGCGGAGTTAATTGATTTTATTCTTATTTTTATATTTGTTTTAATAAATACACACGGTATTTATTTTAATTTTAAAATTTTAAATTTGAATTTTGTTTAGTAAACATACCATTAAGCCCTTCAATTAATAGTTGGTATAACTTGGAAAAGAGAGGGTAGGAAGGGAGGCCATGGTATTTATAGTTGTTTAGTAAACGGAGAATGAGAGGGGATAACGTTTCATGTACCGGAGTTGGCCAGCCACTCCGGACAACGGTTAGCTAACCTATCCTTGCTTTTTGTTAGTAAAGTCAACGGCCTCAAATAAGGACTCTTCCAGTCAACTATGGTGGCTGACAGGGTGGCAACGTCGAATTAACCAATATTCTTGTTCTTTGGGTTAATCTCAACCCAACCCCGTTGTTGTTCTAAAACATTTCAAATCACCCCCATTTTTTTTAATTTGAATTTACAAAATAAAGAGAAAGAAGAGTGATAAAATAAAATTATAAATTATTATAAGACAATTTTAAATTTGTAATAATATTTGGTATTTTATAAATATTTTAAAATGTAATTTTTATTATACGAGGGACAAAAGTTTTTTTTTTTAAGACAAATCCATCCATTTAACTAGACTTGAGATTTATCAATAATTGATAGAGAAAAAAAAGCGTTGTATAAATTAATTTTATTCCGTCAATAAAATTAATGTTACGAAATTATTGAAAATTTTATTATATTAATATAATTAATATTATATAATTATTTAATTAATAAAATAAATAAATAATTTAAATTTTTTTTCATGATTATATTAAAATAATAGTACTGTATTGTTTAATACTTTTTTAATAAAGAAAAGGGTAAGAAATTAATACTTTTCTAATTTGTCATATTGTCCTTGGTCAAGCAAAATTGTCAATACTACCCTTACAACCATTTTCTCAGAATTTATTAAATTAATTGTGAAAATTACTGTCAGCTACAAATTTCCATGAGGATAAGCCTTTTAATATTTTAGTTTGGAAATTGAATGTCAAATTTTGAAAATTATAATTTGTAATATTTTATGTGTCTCGATAATTTATAATTATATAGAATTTAAATAATTTTAAAAGATAAGGCATAATGGAATACGGTGGGTCCATTCCATACCTCCCCGCTTTATTCAAATCATTTAGTCTATGATTTATACATCATGGTATAAAATATAAAGTTATTCAGATTAAAGCCTGTCCAAACAAAGCACGAAGTCTTTGCACAGCTTTATTCCTATTACTTATGTATGAATGAATATGATTAATAATAAATTATTAAAATAATATTTTAATAAAATTTATAAATTAAAAATTTAATATACAAATCGAAAGGGTATTTTTGTAATTTCGATAAGCGAAGATGCAGCTGACACGTTTTCCATCGTGAAAAGGAGGAAGCTTTGCCAGAAGTCGCAAGTTGCCCGGTCTGCTGCTTTGTTTTCTTTTGCTTTAACCAAACCTCAGTACTTTTGTTTTGGCTCTGAATTGGTGGAAATCGCGGAGGAATTACAGCCATTGAAACGGCTTAGAGAGTTAGAGGTAAGTCATGGGCTCATAAACACTTTAACCAAACCAAGCCAACCAAGCCATCGCTTTGATTATCAAAAATATAAGTAAAAACAGTTTTATTTACAATGAATGGACCTTTCTGTATCTCTTTTTTGTGCATTAATTGGCGTAGGTCGCCTCCCAACGGCTTCGCAGGTCTCCTTGATTTCCTCCATTAAGTACCTATTTTAGTCAAACGTAGTAGTAAGCACCATACAGTTGGGGTTCTTTCGATCAGGCTTTTATCATCAAGTTTTTGTTTTTCTTGATCAAGATTTTTTTTTTTTTTTTGCAGAATCGTCACGCTGATGAGCGATGATCACGAATCTGCAACAGAAATTCTCTGTTATAATCTTCATTTACATAATCTCTTTTGTGAACGCGGCCGACCACTGTGAAAACTCCTGCGGAAATGGAAAATTAGCTAAACGATTCCCCTATCCGTTTGGGTTCTCAGCAGGTTGCCCGATCCAGTTGAACTGTAGCGAAGGAACCCCAATCGTAAAAATCGCTGAGTTTGAAGTTCAAAATGTAACGGCGGACAACATCTTCGTCGGCCTTCCTGCGAAATGTCATCGGGAGATTTCGTCCCTCCGTCCGCTGTTTGGCGATAACTACGGAATGTCATGGCAGAACAGTTTGCTTCTCCAGAACTGTACGGTTCGTGCAAACAGCTGCGAAATATCGTTGAGTTTGGTCAAGCAACGGTTCAACTTCAACACATGTAGTGTTAATAGTGATAATATAACATGTTATTATTGGGGAAATAACAATGAAACGAGTTTTATGAGCTACAATCACTTGTCCCAACTTGGCTGCAAGTTTCTATTTTCCTCACTTGCTTTTAGCTCGGGGGGAGACTCAGGCGGGTCGCTCGAGTTTCAGCGAGTTGAGCTTGATTGGTGGCTTCATGGCCACTGTAGCTGCTCCGCAAATGCTAAATGTCATAATTTTACGCTCGCTAACGGAAATTTGGCTCATCGTTGCCAGTGTGAAGAGGGCTTTGAAGGTGACGGATTCCAAGCCGGTAAAAGATGCCGGAAAAGTGAGTCAAACTGCTGTTTCCTCTGCATTTTTATCTATATATTTGTTTCTTTTTCTTCTTTAATATCTGGTCTTAGGTTTTGATGGACGGAAAACTTGGTCAAACCGGAAGGTACCCGGTTGTCTGTGGTGTCATTCGTTGACCAATAAGAGGATGACACCTCATCGCCTTAAAGAACATAATTCATGACCAAATTGCACTGTCTTTAGCAAAGGGTAGGCGTGAACTTTGACTGGATTTTTTTATTTGACTTTTTGGTGACAAAAGGCCGGATTTGGGTGTAAATCTAGAAGTTTAGAAAAGTATACATGATTAATTGTTATTATATGAGCAATCAACGGTGTATGATTAACAGGTCCCACCTGTCTTTGAATAGGCACAATGGATGTACTGTAGACTGTATTGAAAAGGATGTGGTTAGGGGCAATTTGCCACAGGCAAATGCAGAGATCATAAATTTTGCAGGAAAAATGTGCCAAAAGAGGGAAGTTTGTGGATTTGATATAAGGATTTACGAGCGCAATGAGTGGGGGTTATTTCAGTCAAGAACATAGGCCTTGCCTGCAGTATGTATTATAGATATGGTACCTTGCTTGGTAAATAATCTTCCTAGAGTGGGAAGTCAAACTTTACACAGTTGTTTGGTTAAAGCACGTGTTTTTGACTTCCAAGCAACAAAAAGTCTAAAAGGTAAAAGACTTTATGATTCATCAATTCCAATCAAAGTATTGATTCCCTTGTTCATTAGTCATTGAGTTTAATCAAAACGCTGTTTATCTAATTGCTACTTTTATCTAATCAAGTTGAAAATTTCATGTGCTTGAATAGCTAAATGAATCCTGTCTAAGCCAACCAACCTGCTGTCGGTTTGGTAAATGGCACCTCTTGGCAGCATTGGTTAGCAGGGTTCCACAAAAATACATGGACAGATTTGATGGTGTATAATCGCCCACTTTGGATGTAGATATCTGCAGTAGAACTTTTAAGGCAATGGCAGGAGTTTTAGCTGATTTAGCCGGACATCTGTGCCTTGATGTCTCTATGTCTCTGATAGTTAATTTTCTTTCCTTGGCTTTTCTTTAGTAGAAATGCTGAATGAATCAACAATAAGAAAAGGTTTTATTGGAGCCCTTGTTCTGAAGCTTAAGGGCCATGTTTCTAAACTAATGCCACAGAATGTTACTTCCTTTTTTTTTTTTTTTCCTGAATGATAGAAATCCACCTGAACTTCATTAAAACTACTTTAAGAATGTATAGATTATCTTTTATAATCAAACTCTAAATTATTACTTGATCTGATGGAGCTAGCTGTTATTATGATGAAACTTTATGGTTCTCTTATTTTGTAGCCTCGTATCTTTGCTCATCCCCTTCTTTCTCATTTTTCTTGTCCCAGATTCTAACTGCAATGCACCAAAGTATATAGTTGGCCAATGTGGAGGAGGAACTAGAGTTGGTGCTCTTGTTGGAGGTAAAGTTTAGTTTTAGCGTCAAGAAATCACAGTTTAGTGTTTCACATGTTCTTGAGAATTATTGCTTTAACTTGTGACTCATGTCTTGAATCAACTTAACTGCTCAAAAATGTTGCATAAGAGACTACGAGAACATTAAAAGTGTTGTAAATGTTTCATACTTAGGCCGCTAAATCTGTGTTTGTCAGTTTGCTGTGCTAATCACTCATCAGTCATCAACTAAGTAGTCGTTTAGTTGCTTAAATGCACTAGTGAATTAACTCATGTGCTTCGCATGTTTCTTGACTTATGGTCACGTGATTCTTGAAGCCGGTTTCTTTTACATTTTTAGATTGGAAAATTGCCCTGGGAAATTAATGCACTCTAGAAGGTAATCCATTGTTTCAGTTGCCAGGGCAGTTGTGTAGAGCAGTTATTTTGTATTAAAATACTTCAATTTAAGTCCAGCATGTATTGTTTCAGTGATCACAATGGAATGATTCTTAGTTTTTATTTATTTTTGTGTAACCTATGATAACCTGATAAACTTTCGCCTGACAGTTTAGCTGAACAATTCCTTAGAATTCTTGTGATTTGAGATATTCTGATTCCTAAGTAGCAAATAAGCTACTTGCAGGACAAATCCTTATCATAGTTGGCTGATGGTTAGGATTTGGTTTAGTCATGTTTGCCCTTGACTGAGAAATTAATAATTTGAACTTTCCATTACAACTGGAATTATGATCAAGTATTTTTCTCAGAAACAAATATTAATTTTATAGCTAGTTTTTTATTTGAAGAAACATAAACTAACATGAGTCATATTATTTTCATTTTAAGGGCTTATTGCTGGAGCTTCCATCGTGGCTGGTCTGGCTCTTCTATGTTACTGCATCCGAAGACGGTCCACTTCCTTAAGAAACCAGCTCAGTGCAAAGCGCCTCCTGTTTCAAGCTGCTGGCAACTCTAGTGTACCTTTTTACGCTTACAAAGAAATTGAAAAAGCCACCAGTTGTTTTTCTGAGAAACAAAGGCTGGGAACTGGTGCCTATGGTACAGTTTATGCAGGAAAGCTTCACAATGATGAATGGGTGGCCATTAAAAGGTTTAGATATAGAGATACTGACAGTATTGACCAAGTCATGAACGAGGTTAAGCTTCTATCCTCTGTGAGCCACCCAAATCTAGTCCGCCTCTTAGGTTGCTGCATAGAGGAAGGTGAACCGATCCTTGTTTATGAATTTATGCCTAATGGAACTCTAAGTCAGCATCTGCAAAGAGAGAGGGGCAGTGGGATTCCCTGGACAATAAGGCTTACCATTGCCACTGAGACTGCCCAGGCTATTGCCTATCTCCACTCTGCCATGAATCCTCCCATTTACCACCGAGATATCAAATCCAGTAATATACTCTTGGATTACAGCTATAGGTCAAAGGTAGCTGATTTTGGGCTTTCTAGACTTGGCATGTCAGAGTTGTCCCATATCTCAACAGCCCCACAAGGGACTCCAGGCTACCTTGATCCTCAATACCATCAGTATTTCCATCTTTCTGATAAAAGTGATGTTTACAGTTTTGGGGTAGTTCTCATAGAGATCATAACGGCATTGAAAGTGGTTGATTTTTCTCGCCCTCACAGTGAGGTGAATTTGGCTGCACTAGCTGTCGACAGAATTGGTAGAGGTTGTATGGATGACATAATAGATCCATACCTTGAGCCAAATAGGGATGCTTGGACGCTATCATCCATTCATAATGTGGCTGAGTTAGCATTTAGATGCCTTGCTTTTCATGGGGACATGAGGCCTACTATGATGGAAGTTGCCCAAGAGCTAGAACAGATCAGGGTCAGTTCTTGGGCTTCGAATATTTACATGGCATCACCTCCAGCTTCGTGTGGTTCATTATCAGAATGTGGAAGTGAGCAATCATTGAGTGGTGTGACAATTAAGAGGTCAGGGGTGAAGAGTCAGAGGTTGGTTGTTCCTCCTAAAAATGCCGATTGTCTGACTACATTGGATGAGGTCAAGGATAGCTCTCCTGTTTCTGTACAGGATCCTTGGTTAAGCGAACAGAGCTCGCCTGGAACAAACAGCTTGCTGGGTAATGTTGTCCGGTGACCTCAAAGCTGTTTCTGTGAATACTGTCCAAATATTTTTTTGGATACCTATTAATATGCCCCCACTGCTTATAGATCTCTCATAGCTATAGATATCTTCTTGGATCCTCAATCCATTCTCCATCCTTTTCTTTTCAGAAAAAAAAAAAGTCAAGAATGTTGAAAGTGGAATATGTAGAAGCCATCACTACATTGATATTGATTATATGGTATATATTTACGAAGTAAAATTTTGAAATGATTTGTTGAAAGTGATTCAGTTTCTCCAATATAACTCTGCCATACACGGGGCAAATTAGCAAAACAAGGTGAAGACTGTACAGTTCTTGACATGTGAACCTTCCCGTGAGCTCTTAGATGTGAAAATTTCTTCATGCATTCAAGGTTTGGCTCCCTGGTAAGCATTGTTGACTTGTGGTGAAGTCATTAGTACAATCTAGTCAAAGTTTGGCTGTGGAAATTAATATCATAACTTACCATGCAATTCTCTAACGATTAGTAGAGTATGGTTTTGGGCTTGCTGCATGTTTTGGACTAGTTCATACCTGTACTTCTATGGTAACCATGGATGATATGTTGTTCCTCTTCATACATGAACAGTTGATGAATTTGTTATAGAAAGAGCTGACTGTTTTGTGCAAACAATGCAATTGGATCGTTTTTGACAGAATCCCATTTTCCCACCGCTTCCATGGAATTAACAAGTATCTTATTCCAAGAACGAAAAAAACTAAAATGCAAACCCAACTTACAATTTACATTAGGAACATGGCATAGTTGACAAATGCATACACATTTTAGTTAAACGAATTCTTCCTGGATGAAATTCCACAATTATGGAACAAATCTGATATGCAGAGCCAACTATGAGTTTGCAGAAGAGGAGCTGCTCCCGGCTCCTGTAAAAAGTGATGACAGGCAACACATTTCTCATAGAACATTCAACCGAAAGTCAAGGATCGGTAATCAAGATTGTTATGGAACATAATGAACTAATGTTTAGGCGGGAATCTTGTTGCTTTTGGGAAATGGAAATATAAATAATCAGGACTCGTTTGGTCAGTGAGTCTGAAGTGAGTGGATATATGATTTTCTGTGGTGTGTACCAAAAGAGGGTAATTTGTAAAAATAGTCTCCTTTTCAAGGCATGTATGCGAAATAGCATAAGCGAAAATGGTTAATCAGTTTGAGAGTGATGAAAAGACTAGTATAACCTTTCAAATCAACGGCAACAATTTTTAAAGATACGACGTCGTGTACGAAACCGGTGTTGCTTATTTATGTTTTATTATCATGGCATTTCTACTCTATTTCAGAAAAACCGTAGACGAAGCTAATGGCGGAAGAAGATGGTACAGTGAAGATGATGGAGCAAACTGCGAAACCCACGGAAACCCTAGGAAACGCCCAAACCTCAGTGGAAGCCACCATAGAATCTGCGGTTGAGGGCGGCACTGAGTCGACTTGCAACAACAACAATAACGACGGTGAAACTGCCGGTGTCAGCGCCGACGAAGTACGAGAGAATAAGGTGGAGTTTTCGAACGAGTTGATGGAGAGAGGAAGCAGAGTTTTGAGAGAAAGTGATTATAGCGAGGCTGTTGAGTGCTTTAGCCGTGCTCTGGAGATCAGGTTAGGGTTTTCACTTTAATTTCAGGATTTTGCCGAATGGAAATTTTTACTGCGACCAAATTATTTATTTCAGTTTTTTAATTGTTTTTTATTTTAAGTACGGGAATTGAAGTTTTGTGGTAGGCATTGTAGGAGATAAACCCTAAATTAGTGTAACTAACCTGTGTAAGCCCTAAGTTAGAATACTGAACTAACATGGGTTTTTGTTAAGATAAGTTAAGGTTTTGCAGTAGCTATAAGTTGATATTGTTGGGTGGTGTTTTGCTTATTAATGATGCTAACATGTGCTGACTGCAAAGCCAGAGCTTGGCTGTCATGTTTTGTATGAAAGAACATTATTCTTCTGACGTTTGTTATATGTCATTTACACCATGTGTTGAACTTATTTTGCTTCCTTATTCTCTTAAGAATAGACATTTGCAAATCTGTAACTTCTTTTATGAAAAGGGATCGTTTCATATGTTTAGAATGCACACATCTCTCAATTAATTGATGCTGTGTTTTGGAGTGTTTTTGGCATTGTAAAAATCATTTCCAAATAGCTTAAATTGTGGTTGTGTCAATCTTTAATTACTTGTCTGAAATAGACATGAGTGTTTTTTGAGTTCAAAAAAGCATTTAAGGTGCCTTATGGAGAAGAACTTGATAGGCACTTTATATTGGGGGATACCAGGTTGGAAAATCCTTTGAAGTGCTTCTGCAGAGAGCCCTTGATAGTGTTTTCTTTCAGAAAGTGCTTTAAGTGTTTTTATGCTCTTAAAGTAGGCTTTTGGCATTGTGTTTCATTTTATAACATAGTTTAGTAATCTTTACTATTTTATCTATTACAATAGGGTTGCCCATTATGGTGAACTTGCTCTTGAGTGTTTAAATGCATATTATCAGTATGGACGTGCACTGCTGTACAAAGCTCAAGAGGAGACAGATCCATTGGGTTCAGTGCCCAAAAAGGAGAGTGAATCTCAGCATGTCTCTGACAAAGATGAATCTGTTAAGAATATTGTTAATGGAGAATCTTCTAAAGCTTCTGTTTCAAGTAATACTGAACAGGATGACAGTTCAAACAATCAGGATGGAGCAGAAGATGATGGTTTGTATTTTGTTTATGGTGCTTTTGACTTACTTATGATTTATCATATTAAAATCATATCTGTTAATGATTTGGCTACTTGTTGGTGCTTATGAATCACATGAATTATATTTATGTTGAATGCTACGTTTGTTTATGCCAAGTAATGAATTTAATTGTGTATGCATAGTTCTGATATCAAATCCTGAGAACTTTTTTAATTAAACTCTTCTATCTCAATTGATTTCCCTGCATTGTTTACTGGTCGGAATTTTTCTTCTTCCGCTCTATATTTTATATTTTCAGCCAATTTATGGCCAAGTATATGTTTAAATATCATGTAATTGTTAGAAAATATTTCATAAGAGGGAATATTTCAGTCGCATATAAAAGGCTCTTGAGCGACCTTGCATTGGATGAGAGATGGCAGTAATGACTAATTTGCTACACTAAATTGTTTGGATAAGTCTCCCTGTTGTGTTTTCACATGCCTGATAATTTCGGAATTATTGATAATCATCATCATTGTTAGAGACACTATATATGGATTATACTTGTTTTTTACAGTTCCTAGTGGGAAGGATGAGGAAGAAGATGAGGAGGGTAATGATGATGAGGATCTGGCTGAAGCAGATGAAGATGACTCTGACCTGGATTTGGCATGGAAAATGCTAGATGTTGCAAGAGCAATTGCTGAAAAGCATTCAGATGATACAATGGAGAAGGTGGATATATTATCAGCACTGGCCGAAGTTGCATTGGAAAGAGGTTGTTGATGTGTTTAGTTGTCGAATTTAACTGAAATTTAGATCCTTTTATTTTAACTTTTCGGACTTAACTTCTGTTTTGCACCATGCAGAGGACATTGAAACTTCTCTTAGTGACTATCAGCAAGCACTATCTATATTGGAACGGCTGGTTGAACCTGACAGTCGACACATAGCTGAACTGTATCCTTCTTGAAGATAAAATATGTTTTTAGATGATAACCATCTGATGTTCTGTTTACTCAGTTGTCAGATTTATTGAGCGGCATGATGTATAGGCAATAAACCAATTTCTAGAATTCTCTTCTTTAATTTCATTCTGGTTTTTCACTTGGTGTCTATCTTAATTCTATTATTCAGAAATTTCCGCATATGTTTATGTCTGGAGATTGGCTCCAAGCCTCAGGAAGCAATTCCATATTGCCAGAAGGCTATATTTGTTTGCAAATCACGGCTACAGAGGATCATGAACGAAGTGAAGCGTTCCACAGAATCAACTGCTTCTGAATTAGATGATGGCAACCAGCAGTCCTCCAATGGGTTACAAAATGATAAACTTCTGCCTGATAAGGAAGCAGAGATTGAAACACTATCTGGCCTCTCTGGAGACCTGGAAAAGAAGGCAAGTCCAATGAGAATTTGTGAAAGAAATCATAAAAATTCATATATCAACTTTTGAGTTAAATATTACATTCTTTGATCTGCAGCTTGAAGATTTACAGCAACTGGCCTCGAACCCAAAGTCGATTCTCTCAGAAATCCTGGGAATGGTATCTGCCAAGGCAAAAGGCAATGAAAAGAGTCCATCTTCAGTGGTTACGAGCACTTCACGGATGTGTGCTTCTAACAGCAGTGGAGATTTTGATTCTCCTACTGTTTCCACTGCTCACACGAGTGGAGCTGCTGCTGCTGGAGTCACCCATCTTGGGGTCGTTGGAAGAGGAGTCAAGCGAGTGTCAATGAGCACATCCTCAGCAGAATCAAGCCCAATGAAGAAGCCCATGCCAGACCCTTCATCTGATAAAAGGGGATGAGAGTGCATGATCCTGGTCCATTATCGGAAACTCAAACTAATAGAATTTTGGTGGGTCTTAAGAAGCTTCCCAATTTAAATATTGATATCATGGATCCTTGCCAGCCGCCTGCATTATTTCACTGCTTACCGGCCTCTGGGTGTTTTGCTAGGCTTGTTTTGCCAAGTAGATTTCCTGCGATTGTTTATGTAACAAGTGAATAGTACTTTTGTTGCATCTTGTTGTATACTGAAACGATTTCTAACATGTTTTGACGGAAATGGTTCATTTGAGTACATGTGATTAATCTCTCTTAATGTGAAGATAAGGGGTCCTCTGTGTCCTAACTAACTACATGCTCAATAATTTAAATATATCATCATGCATCTGCTTGGTTCCCCTTCACGGTTAACTGAAGTAATAACTATAGGATGCCATTGCCAGCTGCTCCTTCAACGGAAAGCTGCCTTGTATGCAAAAACAATGGAATTAAGAGCTTCTTTATAGTGTCTGATGGGGTGCCGGTTGTTGAACTTGATACTCATCACTTGGATCACCCTGTCAAGTTTTTGATGTTGTTGAGGGCGCAGACTGTAATCGAAATGCTGAAATGTGGGCCGGAGATTTAAAAAGTGGCAAAAAAATAAGTTTAATTTAGTCTAATTATATGGCATAAAAAATAAGTCGAAAATAAGTTTAATTTTTAGAATACCAAAAATATTATTAGACTGAATAATTAGAGAAATTTTTTAAAAATTTGAATTTAAATTTTTTCTTTTATTTATATAAAAATTATAGATTAAATTTTGACCATTTAAAATAATTTTTATGCATTAAATTTTAATTATTTATTTTTTTTATCCTTAATTATAAATAAATCTCTTTAAGTTAAACTATTTACCAAAAAGTGTAAACAAGCGATTGTAAAAAATTATAAAATTTTGTAATCTTGTAATTTTTTAATTCAATTTAAAATATATTTTTTTCAAATTCTCTTGGAATTTTTTATTTTTTTTAAGACATTATCCCTGCTTCGCAGACAGCTACTCAGCGACCATCTGGAGCTTCAGCTCCAACTTCAACTACCTGAGGCACACCCGCAGGTACATATGTACAAATTTTGGCATATCTTCAGCAAAATAGAGTAGAGTACCCTAACAAGTTATGGATTTTCTAATTTTTCCGGTTGCAAGGCATTTGGACTGATGATATCACGTTGTGTGTGTATCTAGATTACAGGCTCTGATATAGTTCAGAAAGAAGAAAATAATGGAACAGGAAAGCCTTGCCTGGCAAATTCTACACAGTATTTCAGATTTGGTTCCAATTTACCCAATTTACAACTCAAATCGAAAACATTTGAACTTTTAAATGTATTTAACATTCACTTATTGTCATTGGTTCACTCATCCAGCTTTCCAATAAACTAGAGATCAGAATATTAAATCTTGCTTGGAATTTGAATCTGCAAAGTTGCTACCTAAGACAAATCTAAACAATTTCAAGCTAGACCATGTCATATGCGATATTTTAGCACAGTGATATGTGTTTTTATGTTTTGCTTGTGCAGGCAAAGTGAAATAGTAAGGCTCTTTGGATGCTGGCCAGTAGGTGCTGTGTTAGACTCGCGGTGGGTCAAAACATGAATAACGCAAGAGAATGTTTTGTAATAAAGTAGTAGTTTAAGCCTGGCCAACGGATTGATACTGTAGGAAATAAAATAATGTGGGAGATTATGGTCAATATCTTATTGACCATTCTTGCTTGTTAATGTATGTAGGGATTAATTAATAGAGAATCAAAACGCTGCTTTAGCTCTATGCACTAATGTTGTATTGGGTTTGATGTTACTTTTGGTTATTGCTACAGCTTGTGCTTCTTCTTTCCTGTTATCTTATAGTATAGTAGACTGGATTTTTTTTTTTTTTATTCATGCGTTAACATTTGCTTAAGTTAAAAAGGAAAAAGATAAGAAGAAAATTCTAATCCATGTAGCATACCTTATTCTAGTTGTCTTAGAGGAGGAGAAGGAAAGAAGTTCGAAGTTTTGGGATTGATAAATCCTAGGAAACGATTGGCTGCCCTCAATTTTTCACCAAGTGGAGAGTCTAAAGCTAATGTTTCTGAAGTAAACGACGTGACTGCAAACAGGTGGCGCCCAAATGAAACTACCCATCCTTCCTTTTGTGCATTTTGTCGCAGATATGAAGGGAATTGTGGCATTGAAGTCTTATTTCTTGAACGATTCCACATTTCCATTTGGTCCAAAGTCACACATTTTATTCGGAAAATCCTGTTTTAAGGCAAGTGGGGTTTGATTGTCCTCCATAGCCACTGTTTTTGACATGATCGCCACCGCCCTTCTCACTGATCATGATCTTAGTTTAATAAAATCTTTCAAAATGATTTGGACGCTGTAACTATTCACAAATGATTGCATGCTTTTTCTTCTCGGTCATTAAGATGGGTCATGAATGAAAGGGAGTGCCATATTTTCATGCTTAGGCCTAAATTTCAAACGTGGAAGCCTAGATCGTGAGATTCTTAAATCACAGTTCCAAGACCAATTGTATTGCACCCACCTAAGATTAAAGTCCACGACCGGACATAAAATTTTAAAGAGTCTTAGGCTAGTCTAGCACGAAGTCATCGATGACAGAGCAGCCAAATAGTTGAACAAGGCTAGTTTGGCTACCAAATTCACCTCGCCTGAGCTTGATTCAAGCTAAGCAACCAACTGATTCTTCAGTTATTACCACTTGGGTTGGATTTGTAGAAACTTTCATAAATTGAAAATGGAACTGATCGGTTAAAAGCAGCCAAATAGAATTCATCTGACATCCTTATTCTAACTGGTTAAATTAGACGGTTTTAATTGAATTATGAACAGGTTCAGCTCTAAATTACTGGGCCAGGATTTCTATATTGACAAAGCTGCCAGCAAAGGCAGGAACCAACGAACAAGAAAACACAACCCAACAGAACCTGTCATCATTTCCCCACGTGTCGATTACTTATGATTCACACGTTGGCAAGATCGAAGTCCTGCAAAGCCACTTGAGCCATTGCCCAGAATTGATGCACCCCAACAGTAAAAAAAGCCAAGAAAAACAGTTCGATGATCCTAAGCTTCGCACAAAAATCTTATTCATTCCTCGAAGTGTTCTCTGACACAAAAACGCGGGGGACCCTCACAGTAACATTAAAATAGCACATTACAGCATGATATTTACTGACCACAGATAAAGATCCAGCAAAGTGCCGTCAAAAAGGGAAAATACTCGTCAATGATAGACTTAGTTTGGTGTCTGTTACCTGTCTTTGTGTGTGTTGCTCTCAATTATTTCCTTAGCGATAGATATAGATCTCTGGGTTTTCATTGAATTCTAGTTTTCGGATCTGAAAGCGAAAATGGGGAGGTGGGATTACTTGGCAATGAAAACTAATGATCAGGTCAATTCAGAGTTGCTCAACTCTGATTTCATTGAGCTTAAGGTTGCTGCAAAAAGGCTTATCAGTGATGCAACTAAGCTTGGTGGCCTTGGGTTTGGGACCTCTTTTCTCAAATGGGTTGCCTCCTTTGCTGCTATGTGAGTAATGTCAACTTATGCATAGACCACCGTGTCTTTTCTTCTTTCAATAGTTGTGGTATTGATTTGTTATTGAAAGGATAGATATGTAATGCTGTTGATTGTAGTATATACAGTTTATACTGTTAAGGTGTCTGTACTGTGGGAAGCCGAGAGTTATTGTTTTGCAATTCTCTTTTGAGGGCTAATGGACCAAGCAGATGGTGTTGATCTTTGTTGATTCACTCATCTTCTAGTCTAAATGGATAAGTCAAAAGAGGTTTATATTGTTTCTAGTTTTTTAAATTTCAGGCCTCTTTCTCTTACTACGGGTTCTACCTGTCAACAACGGGACCTATTAATGTTTAATTACTCAATCAACAGAAATTTGATAACATATTATTGGATGATTTTATTTCTTGTGGACCCATATGAATATTCATTGATTCGTTGGTCAAGAACTTCTCTTTCTTTCTCTTGTTGTAGTGGAGCATTTGTCTGAGCAACCAAACATACTAGTTTAGTGGTGAAACAACCAGATAACAGATATACTGCATAATATAATGCTTCCATACCTGGGTTCTTTCATACTGCTACCATATCAAAGGGAAATTGAAGCAACTTACACCAATCTCCTCTTCCTCCCTAGAAGGAGGAGGAAATGGAAAAAGGAATAATTAATAATGTGATGATGAACACAAGACAGTTAGTAGCGATAATGATTGTAAGAATTATGTTAAAGATAATTTTAGCGGTCTTATACCTTGCTGTGTGAAGATATTGTAGTGAAAATTTTTGCATAAATTTTGATATCATGTTACTTATATCAGTTACTTTCGCTACCATAGAATGTTACTTATAGAAGCATGATTATAGTATGTTTCATGAACAATTGTGGTAACCATGGGTATTTATATTGCACTTAGTTCAGGTTTGACCTGTGAGGTATCCAAGTCTATTCCCCAAAACTTGTAGGTAACTCAACCTGGTTGGCTAAGAACAATCTTATGCTTGAAACTTCATCTATAACTTCTTCATTGCTTAGTAGGGACCCGAAGCCTCGCCATCTTATTGTATGCATATGCAATGCTTAATTGCAATATTTTCTTCTTTTTCTACAACCAGCACGTTCTCTCTCCAAGTTTTTATATACTTTCTTGTATGTACTCTTTGATCCAAAAAGGTAGCCAGGACAGTATTGCTATATTGGAGGTTGATACATCCTAATTTCTTTCCTAATTGTCTCAGTTCAAATACTGCAAATGCTTTAGTGTTTTCAGCCTTTACATTATTTCCTATAGTTGCTTCTGTTGCTCTTCCATGTTATTGATGTATTTTTGCTTCATAATTACCTCAAAGTATCTTGTTCTGTTTAAGTATTAGGCATACATTGCATTAATAACTTTACCTCAAAATTTTTACTGTAGTTACTTGTTGATATTGGATCGAACAAACTGGAGAACAAACATGCTGACTGCACTCTTAGTACCTTACATATTCTTTAGTTTTCCCTCAGTGTTGTTCAACTTTTTCAGGTACTATTTTGTGGTCACTTCCCTTTCTCCATTTTCGCCTTACATTTCTTTTAATGAATCTTCTACTGAACTTAATTTCATGGTTCAATATCATTCAGGGGAGAGGTTGGAAAATGGATTGCCTTCATTGCAGTTGTGCTAAGACTTTTCTTCCCACGGCATTTCCCAGGTATGTGCTCAACTTACTGCAGTTGTTGGCCTTATTTCTAAGTTCATTTCAGCCATTCTATCATGCTTTGCTGCTCTTCCTTTTTTAATCCTTTCCCATCTAATCTTCATAATACCATGTTAAGTTGTCAACTGTAGCTGATTTTTGCATATCGTGTAATTTTCTTAATATCGGTTGTGATTCCTTATCTTAAATGCTAATATGCTCCTTTTGTACGTGGCATTTGGTCATTTTATCCTATGCAACATATAAGTTTTGTTTGCAATCACTTATGTCAAATTAGTTCAGTAATGTTTACCACATTCTATAATTTGACGAACAATGGGTGCCACAGTTATCTCCCCCATCTTGATAGGCTGATGCAATATCTGTTTGGTTTTTCGAATTAACTGATAGTATTACGTTTTCCCAACTTGGCTGCCTTCACAACGACAATTTCATTATTTTCCCACAAAAGACAAGCCAACTGCAGTTGCAGGGCTTCTGTTACTCAGCTCAGATATGATATATTTGTCTTTGTATCTACCATGAATAGGTAAATTTCTTTAGAGTTCTTTTACTTTGTGTCTTAAAGTTTTATCTCTGAATTTTGCATTTCGAATGTCCTGGCTCTCTCAACATGCTTCTTAAGACAACCTTATTTCCAGTATCCACATCTGAGTCTACCTGTTAAAAAGTCACTAGTGACTTGATGATTGAAAATTATGCTTGCAGGGCTGTGTATCTAATTACAATGTAACTATAATTTATTACCTTCTTTTTATCTTACCCTCTGCAGATTGGCTAGAGATGCCGGCATCCTTGATTCTTCTTCTAGTTGTGGCTCCAAGTTTCTTTGCACACACCTTGAAGGACAGCTTGGTTGGTGTTATAATTTGTCTTGTAATTGGTTGCTATTTATTGCAAGAACATATCCGAGCATCGGGTGGGTTCAGAAATTCTTTCACTCAAAGCCACGGTGTATCCAACACTCTAGGCATTGTTCTTCTGTTGGTGTATCCTGTCTGGGCGTTTGTACTCCACTTCGTCTAACACTCAGATAGCTTGAAAAGCAGTGAACTGTATCTGCTGTTAAAATTTGGTTAAGCTTGAAAACGTTACTCGCCAAATGTCACCCCGGACTGTTTAGTATGTTTGATCTATATCAATTTGTAACATAAACATGGTACCAGCTGGTCACATTTTTCAACTTGATTTAAATTCGATATAAAATTTTTAAATTTAAATTAATATAAAATAATAAAATTATTAATTAATTGATGATTAATTATAATATTTTATTTTAATTTAAAATTATTAATATATAAATTTATTCATTATATAATTAATTATTTTTGTAGGCAGAAAAAAATGGAAAAGGTTCGGACGTGGCATTGAAAAAACAAACAAGTGCTACGCGTCAACCTACGTGGCTTGAGCTAATAGGGAAAGAGGGTGTTCTCGTAATTTCAGTACATGGCGAGAATGGCCAAGATATAAAATCGAAACACAAAACCCTAACCCTAACTTTAACCCTTGCGGGGCAATTCGCCTATAAGATCCAACAACGCCTCCATGAATAGCGTTACTACTCGAGCTCTCCCATTCCTAGTTTTCTGACCTCTGAGGTACCACATAAATTTTCTATCTTTTTTTATTTTAGTTTTTAATGATTTCGTATTGCTAGTTAATGATGGGGATATCATCATTATATGATGATTAAGGATGATTTCTCGGTGATGAACAAAAATGATGACGAGTCCGATTATATTCCATTCTTTCAATGGTGACGACAAATCGAGGCATTTGTCTGAGAGAACTCCTTGCTCCTCATCTTTTTTTTTTGCTCTTTGAAATAGATATATAAATTATCATGATAATGATTTGCCTTATGAATATGAATGGTGGGCATACCGATGATAATAGATTTTACTGTCTGATTTTTATGCGCTGAATAGATAACCTCCTACTTATTCTGAATGCCTTTTAGAAAGTGAAGTAAAAATCTTAACTTCGTATCGTTAGCCTTGTGAATCGGTATTAAGCATTATTTGAACAAATTGGCAATCTTCTTTTTCTTTTAAGTTGCTGATAAATGAAGCAAAGATCTTAACTTTCTGACCTTAACCTTGTATTAGCCTTGCGAATTAGTGTTGGGTGTTGTTTGATCAAATGGGCAACTTTCTTTTTTCTTCTAAATTGTCATATGCTTATACACCATTTTTATTTGGTTCAGCTATTTGATGCTTCTTACTTCAGGTTTCCTTGATGTATGATTGTCTCTCGAATTAGCATTTGATTGGATTGAATTGGGTTGGGGTTAGACTATGAGTGGGAGTTTTGAAGTCCTGGGCGTTCCTCAGCAGAGAATTAATTGTTGGAAATTTGTAAATAATTAGATGCTGCTTGTACTTCAACCAAACCACCATAAGAGTGTAAGTTCTGAGAACTCTGTTTTATTTTGTGGTTAAAGATGATGAGAAGCAATCTCACTCTATTATGCATCGCGGTGGTTTTAAATTCCAATGATTGTGTTTCAAGCACTTTCGAGCTGCTTATTTTACACTCTATCTGGGATAGAGTTGGTTGATCAAACACAATGGTAAATGGCCATCAGCACAATGAAACGAACTTTTTTATACATTTACCCAGCCTGCTTCTGCTCTGAATTGATTTCCAAGCTGGTCTCATCTCGTGTAGTTTCTGCGACAAACGATCGAAGATGATGCTGGCAATGGATAATTTTGATATTAAGACAACATAATACAATAGGGTTGAAAACTATACAATTGGACATTGACGGAGGCGAGAATATCAGAATTTCATTAGGCCCTTTGGAGTAAAAGGCCAACAACATTGAGCCCGAAAGGTGATGACCCAATTAATTTAACTTCTAGTTGCAAAGCATGGTGAAGGAGGAAACATACTGACAGTTTAACCGGAACAATTGTAAGATTAAGGATGTCATATTATAGACTAACAGTTTAACTGGAGCAGTTGTAATGTTGAGGATGTGTAGCAATGGACTAACAGTTAAACTGGAACGATTGTAAGGTTAAGGATGTAGAACATCAGTTGTAATGGAACAATATTAAGAGTTAAAGGATGTAAATATTAAATTGAAATTAAAACAGATGAAATTCTGTTGGTGAAGAGTGGGTGAAGTAGGGTTTGTTATGCAGTTTTAATGAATTTTGAGAGTAAGGTTAACACTAAATCTTGTTAGACCGCATATTAGTCGTATTTCTGGAGGAACACTTACAAGGACCCGACTGAACTAGTTTCCCCACATCACCAAATATTGATTCGGAGAGTATCAGTATCTTTATCCCAAATTAAAATTTTGCCACATGTCAAATCAAGAAATCAGAGACATTACCTTGAAGCATCCAATAGGAAGAAGCCTTATCCTATCTCTAATCCTGCTCACGCCAAAGCCACCAAAATAACTCACCTCAGTCCTCCCTCCACAAACAAATAACTCCTCTTTGAAAAGTTTGTTTCTTAGATAGAGAGACTTGTTCCCACAGCTGATTGAGAGCAAAATGGCAGCCTCATTGCAAGCCGCGGCTACACTCATGCAGCCCAACAAGGTGGGTGTGTCCCCTGCTCGCAGGAGCGCGCAGCTGAGGTCTTCGCAGAGCGTTTCAATGGCTTTTGGTGTGGACTCTACTGGGGCTAGGATCACTTGCTCTTTGCAACATAACTTAAAGGAGTTGGCTCAGAAATGTGTTGATGCTACGAAGATTGCTGGCTTTATCCTTGCCACTTCTGCCCTCATTGTTTCGGTCTGTTTGCTAACTCTTACTCAGTTATTCTTTTGCTTCAATTAATTAGATGGCAAAAGTTTTGACCATCGTGATTATAATAATTCTGCTTTTGAATTCTTTAATTAACATATGTTACTGCATGTAATTGTATGATTTCTTGGAATGTTTAAATTCATTTCTGATTTTCAAGTATTATATCCTGATCCAGGTTTTACTTGAACAATGCCGCCATTAAGGAAAACTGATTTTGTATGCAATGACCGAATAATTCAATAATCTAAATCAAATGTGACGATGCACCAAGTCATTATCAACATTTTGTTGCTATTTTCTAAATTATATTGGTGCACATGTTCAAATATCTGGGCAACAGCCTGATTCATTAAATTAATGCCCAAGGACACGGTTGATTAGAGCTGATAAAGGTTCTCTCATGCATGGATATTAGGCCTACAACAAATCAAGTTTCAATGTTCTCGTGTTTAAGGTTGTTATTGTTATGAAGTGACAGCACTATTAGTTTTAAAAGAGTGTAACATTAGTGCGGAATGGAGATTAAAATCTGACCTTGTTGAATAATCACTTGTTTCCCTTAGGGAGCTGGTGCCGAAGGTGTTCCAAAGAGGCTAACATATGACGAAATCCAGAGCAAAACATACATGGAAGTAAAGGGAACTGGAACTGCTAACCAGTGCCCAACTATTGTTGGTGGAGTTGACTCATTTGCCTTCAAACCAGGCAAATACCAGGCTAAGAAGCTCTGCTTAGAACCCACTTCATTCACTGTGAAGGCTGAGGGTGTCAACAAGAATGCCCCACCAGAGTTCCAAAACACAAAGCTCATGACCCGCCTTACATACACCCTTGATGAGATTGAGGGACCTTTTGGAGTGTCTCCTGATGGTACTGTTAAGTTTGAGGAGAAAGATGGAATTGACTATGCTGCTGTGACAGTTCAACTGCCTGGTGGAGAGCGTGTGCCGTTCCTTTTCACCATCAAACAGTTGATAGCATCAGGTAAACCAGATAACTTTGGAGGAGAGTTTCTTGTACCATCATACCGTGGAACATCTTTCTTGGACCCAAAGGGAAGAGGTGGTTCCACGGGTTATGACAATGCTGTAGCATTGCCTGCTGGAGGAAGAGGAGATGAGGAAGAGCTCGCCAAGGAAAACATCAAGAATGCTTCGTCTTCAACAGGAAAAATCACTCTCAGTGTTACCCAGAGCAGGCCTGACACCGGAGAGGTTATTGGAGTTTTTGAGAGCGTACAGCCATCTGATACTGATTTGGGAGCAAAGGTACCAAAGGAAGTGAAGATCCGGGGGATCTGGTATGCACAGCTTGAGCAATAGAGCTCTTCTTGTATGAGCGTACTTATTCTTGTTTAGATTTTGAAACATGTTCGAGGTGTTACTTTACTTTTCTGTAACCCAGTTGAAAAGTACTGAAATATTATCTTGTTTGTATATTATCATGCCATATTATACTAATGTTTGTAATTTCCAAGGCCCTTGCTTAAAAATGCTCGGTTTGGGTGTTTTGAGGCAATGAACCGACCAATGCAAGTTTTGTAAAGCCACGGCCCCTTTGTTTGCCCCGTAGCATGGTAATATCATGCTCACTCTCTTCAGGATTGAAAGCCCAGAATTTGGAAATGCGTTTGGCTCCATATTCCACATATCATGAAAACCTTACTGCTCCGATTTAATCCAAGGCCTAAAGAACCTTCACAAAATGTTTTTAGTTCTTCAGTTTTAAGATTTCCCGATGCTTAATTCCCATTGAAAAGAACTTATAATTTTCTTGAACTTCTTGTGTCAATATGTTCATACCATGCCTGATTACTAACTACTATTGATCTCCATCTCATCATTGGAGCATATTACGCAGCAATGTTAGTTGTAAGTTCTTTTTTTTTTTTTTTTTTTGAGTTTTAGTGCCTATTACATAAATACTGTATCAATAATACAAGTACTTATTCATTTATTTGATTATTAACTCTATATAATACTTATTAAAATGCATAAGCACTTCCTATATATATATATATATATATATTTTTTATTTAGCACTTTCAAACGAAATCTCAGTTTCTGTTTGTGCAGCCTAGAATGGCATATCTATGATTGGCCCAATGCTATCATGGGATTATGGTGGCCTAATTGGCCAGCCTTGCCTAATTGGATTATTGTGTGTTTGCTTGGATCTGGGAATCCGTTATCCTTTATCACAGATCTCAGCTCTGGCAAAAAAATCTCTCTCTCGGGTCCATACATGATTCTTGGTACTGCCATGCACATCCAGGTTTTCTAATTAATTCCAAGTTGTCAACACTTAAAACATTGAACTGGGAGTTTAAACACGACTATTCCAGTTCATTAATAATAACGGTTCCATATTTCAACCACCGAGTTTTGACAATTCCATATGGACGAGTATTATGAATGACTAAAACCCATTATTAGAAGTTTGCCAGAATGAATATTTAAGGATTAATATATCAATAGAATATATTTAAAGGATTAATATATCAATAGGATATATTTATCTGTTGGAAAAGAGACAATTCCATGGTTCACGTAGTAGGAGATAGCCCAAATTCGGCCTACTTACTGTATTCATTCCAAATGTACCAGAATCCAGATTGTGTATTAAATTAGAAACATGTAGTAAATTCTAATCTTATCTCAATGCAAGTGCTGGCCAAAGAATAAAGACGAAAGATGAAAAAGGAGAGACTGAACCCATGAATTAACACGTCTCTATATTTGCTTTCCCTCTCAATCACAAACGTTATACGAGAAGACTTTGTATTTGTAATTGTATTTGTAATCGTATCACACTCTTTAGTCCGTGTCGTCTCTTTTGTTCTGTGACTGTCACCCATTTTCTGCGGTTATTGTTTTTGTTTCCCTTTTTCATTCTTTTTAAAGATGTCAATGAATTGAATCCTGGTTCTGGTTATGAAGTGCCGGAAAATCTTCAAGGATGGACGTGGTGCCAGGATCAATTGGCACAAGTGCCAGTTTGGCTTTGCGTTTGGGTCAGACCGTTTTCTCCTCTGCATCAATGTTTTTGATGAGTTTTCATGTTCAGTTCTTCAGCTACACCTCTTTCCGGTAAATTCCCACTTTTTTTTTTTTTTCAGTTTATAATATTCCGACTGGTTTGGTTTTGGTAGCACCCTTCTTCTCTCTGTAATTCATTTTCTTTGCTACTTACTGCATATTGTGTATCTATATGCCTACTCTGTGATGACTCGTGCTTATGAATAGAAAGAATTTGATTAATTACAGGTTTTGCTTGATGAATAACTTAAGTGACTTTTATTACATACAGAAGGGTGAAGTCAAGATTGTTAAGAATCTTAGGATAGACCTATTGATTTATGTGGGTTTCCAACAATTTCCTTTCCTGAAATTTGTTGTTATTTATCATGCACGACTGCAGTTACCTTGTGACAGTGATGGGTTTGGTGATTCCATGGAGTATGGCATTGGCACTGGTTGATGCTTATGCTGTCTTTTTAAGGAGTTTACCCCGTCGACCAAAGGTTATGTTGATTGTCATCGTAGGAGATTGGGTATGTTAGCTTCTTTGTTTCATTAACATCTTCATAATATTCTATTTCGCTACTTGACGATGAAAGAAACGTGTTTTGTTTGTTTTGTCCAATTACAGGTTCTGTCATTTCTTTCACTAGCCGCGGCCTGCTCAACAGCAAGTATCACAGAGCTGTTGATGCATATTTCCCAGCCAAACTACCCTGCTAAGATATGCAGTAGATATCAATTATCTGCAGCCACTGCTTTCTTGTCTTGGATTATGTTATTTGCCTCGTTTCTCTTCAATCTCTGGTTACTTGCATCCTTGTAAATTTCTCGTTCTTTTACCATGTTTTTAATTCACATACACAACTCTTGACCAAAATCATGGTTGCAATAAAACCAAATTTAAATGTACAGAGTGATAAAGTGCTGTAAATCGAGTACCGGTCCTTACTGATACAAAGCAAACTTTCTTCTATGATTTGCCTGATTTTACTGGAAACGGGAAAAGGAGTGGAAGAAGAGGGAGAATAATCAAATATGGATTAGTACATGCTTCAGATAATGATGATTCCCCTATTCAGTTGCTTTCAATTCTCCCTGCCGGCGCACCATCTACGTGACTAACTCTGTTATGCTTACGGCTCTCACACCTTCTCACAGGAGCAAAAAAACAGGAGAGAGAATAATGAAGAGCAAGCCTTTTTGGCAGGTGGGTCTTCACTCCAGAATGTGGAGGCAGATTGATACCCGCATCAGATATTGCTGTCAATCTTCTTCCTGTTCTAAAGATTGATACCTGCATTCAATTCGGACAAGTGGCTTAACAGTTAAATGTTAATCTTTCTTTGTGAGAGTATCAAATCAAAGCCTTTCGGGCTGTCGCCACACAATCTGAAAAAACATTCTGCCACATTGCACTAGGGCATTAGGTTGTCTTATGTACCATGTTCAAAAATTTTATTCTGCCTCTCAAAATTGGACCGTTGGTTCCCACTTTACGAACCAGTAAATTTATGTGCAAAAACTTGATAAAGTGGTTGCTCAAATAGCGAGAAAAAGAATCCCTTGATATTATTTTATAACATCATCTTTATTATTATTATTATTATTATTTTTAATATTATTATAAAATTATTTAATTAATAAAATAAAAATATATTTATTAATAATAAATAAAAATTTTATTATTTAATTAATATAATAAAAAATTTATAAAATTTTTATTAATTTTTTTTATTATTAATAAATATATTTTTATATTATTAATTAAATAACATTAATAATATTATTTAGATGTAACCCTCCGTCTAAAATCTCTGTAACAAGAATTTCAGTTAAAGTTATTTTCATACACGCGGGTTTTTCACAAAATGAGTTTACTTTGCCGTTTGTGCTTAAAGCTTGTGCTATTGAATGAGCGTGTTGGGTTGCTGTAGTTGTTCATGGTTATGGTGTTAAACTAGGAATTGGGTCTCAAGTTTGCGCGCAAAATAAGCACATAAACGTTTTTTAATTTCTTGGTCTGATTGTAAACGCTCGGAAAATGTTTGCTGAAATTTCTGAAAGGACTTGGTTCTGTGGAATTCGATGAGCAATGTGTATTCTAAGATGGATTGTTGCAAGGAAGCTTTTTGGCTGTTTAAAGAGGTGAAGGAACTGGGTTTGCAAGGAAGCCTGCATGTTTCAAATTGATTTAATCAGAGAAATGCTCCTTTTAGTGTGAGAAATTTGGGTTCTGCTCAAATAGAGGAAAGATTTTGGCTGATGCTAGTGAAGTATGTGGTTTCTTAGAATTTGATGATTTCAAATAAGGTTGGAGAAGGTAATTGCAAGGATGCTCTTGATTTCTTGAAATCCATTACCATTAGATGTGTAATTCTAGTGAGGTGCCCGATGAGGCTACCCTCCTTTGTCTTCTTTCGGCCTGTAGCCAAGATATTGATGATTTTGATTTCTATTGGAAGCCCTTGTTAACATGTATTAAAGATTCGGCTATGTAGAAATTGCCATGGATAATCTTTAACTAGATGTTGGAAAAGAGTCAGGTGTCTTGGCGTGTCATTATTGGAGCTCTAGCATTATATGGCTGTGGATTGACAGTCGTTAAACCCTTTGAGAGATTCTAGCTAGTAGGATCAGGCCTCACAAGATCACCTTGACTTGACAGGTCTGCTTTCTGCTTGAGGTTCTGTGGTCCTATGGATGTGGAGAGATCGTACCTTGACAGCGTGAACTTTCACGCTATGCCACGTGAAATTGAGCATTATGGTCGATCTACTTGGGCAAGTGGCACTCTAGATGTAGCAGATAGGTCGGTAGGACAAATATTGATGAAGCCGGATGTTGTGGTTTGGGTGTCGCTTTGTGCTGATAGGAAACATGACGATCTTGACGTTGTAAAATTCTAAAGCTGTTTCTCCCATCGGTGCCAAAAGGTTCAGGGCTTTATGTAGTTTTCTCATAACTTATTTTGTGAACCTCAAAGGTAGTGAAGAAAATTAGGAAACTAATGAACAACCATGGACTCATAAAGTGTGGTCTAGCAATTAGCTTCATTGATATTGAGGGCTGTGTTTATATGAATTTATGGTGGATGACAAGAGACTTGAAATTTCAAGCAGTTACGGATTTTGGTTAATTTAGGAATGGCAAAAATGCTCCACAGACTTGGGGCTCGTCATCCTTCTGTTGGGGCAGAATTGGGAATGGCAAGTCAGGGAATTCCTCTTATTTCAAAAAGGTTTTCTCCCGTTTCTTTGCTGTTCAAACACAAAATTGGCCGTTTGATAAAAGCACCAGCAGAATATAACTAGAGCTCCTCTACCCAGAAGGATATGAAATCCTGTCGTAATATTGGGTAACTTCGTACAAACCTGGCTATAAACCTAGCTATGTTAATAATAGCTGTGATTGAAAAGCCTGCATTACACAGAGGCAATTGAATTGAGACGTGAGAAAGAGAGAGCCAAAAGAGATTTTCTTCAAGGCATTACTCATTGGAGAGAGATTTTCTTCAACTTCTTCCAGGCATTAGTCCAAACAGATAAGAGCAAGAGAAAGCACCGAAAAAAAAGGGAGATTTTCTTCAACAAGTCATTGCTTTTGCTCATGGAGAGGCAAGAAGTCGAATCCGATCTGCAACTGCAATGGTTAAAGCCTATTATACAGGCACCATTTTATGTGCATTGTGAATGTGACTCCCAAAAATACACTAACCACTTTTGTAGTGACTGCAAGGGTTTACCCTTTTGCGAAAACTGCAAAATCAACAATCCCCTCAAAACACTACGCCACGATGGTCTGCGGGTAGGTTCGTTCTTTCATGGCGATTACTTGATTACTTCTTTTTTTAAAGTAAAGTTCTAGTAAAATAGAATTTATTTTATATTTTTTTTCGGGTGTGTAAAGCTTCACAAGAAACAGGAATCAGGATATTCAGGATAAGAAAACTGTTGGTTGTATCTGATATCCAATCATACATAACCAATTCGGACAGAATCTTTTACCTACTTCGATGAGTAAGTGGGAAAAAGTGTGAAATATTATGTGGGTGGTCAAATCTGTCATCACCAGCTAAGTTCTGTTCACTCGAATGCAAAGTAAGTACTTTTGTTCAACTAGTTGATTAATTATTACCATCACTCTTAGAAATTTATTTCTTTCACGTACAGGAAAAATGCTTGGGGTGAAGAACAGAAGAGGGATAGACGTGCTAAACAGGAAAATTCAATCAACTAAAACCCATTGCCGTTGAAAGAAGAAGAATATGTAGCCCCAGAGGAGTCATTTATAGACGCTTTATGGACGTGTTTGTTATGTGTGGATATTTAGTTAAAATATTGAAATTAGAATGTATTTAATTCTGATATCATTTATTATGGATTGAGCTATTACTTTCTCTCCAAAATATATATCCATTAACGTGCGTAGAATTTACCCTTATAAAACTCGAAATATTTCTTTTCTATTCAATATTTAATTCTGTTATATTATATCTAAACTTACATATTTGGTTCGGTACAAATCCGTGACGAATTTGTTAAACTTTACTGTTAATGGAGGATATAATCTTTTTAATATTTTTATTCAAATTTGTCAAAATTTTACCATATATTTTTGGTTATTTAAGAAAAATATTGTTATCATAAAATTAATTGTTCACTTTCTCTCAATTTTTTAGGAGATTTTTTTTTATATATAAAATCGGGTGATATTTTAGTTTTTATTTGTGTTCTTGGCTTGATTTTTTATAACAATATTCCTTTTGCTAATCATATTTGTCTAGCCTTTAAGGAGATTCAGGCCTTCAATCATCCAACCCTCAACTACTACCAAATACAGAGAATTAGAAGAAAAGGAATACAATGAGATCATTTGAGCAAGTCTTTGTAGATAGAGAAAATTATTAAGGAAGCACGCATTCTGAAATAGTATCGGGTATAAATTAAGACAAGTTGAACAGCTTCCTCTTTGAATGATAATGCCTAACAGTCACACCAAGTCTCATTCCTAGCATTTTATATAAAAGGACTTCATGTAAACCTATACAACTTTTCCATGTAACAAATAACAGCTGCTACTTTTTCATCTTTTATTTTGGGGAAGAACCAAATTCTGTCGAAGGATCCTCAGAGGAGTACGCAAGGGAGGACAGTGCTCTTCATTTTTCACCATCCATGTCAATCATAGCTCCTGCGGTGAAGAACAGATCTCAAATTAGCATTAACAGAAGCAAGAATATTGCATTGAGCTAAAATTGCGTGAAATTCATTCTGAAACTAGAAACATACATTAATATATAGCTTATGAAGAGAACAGAATCAATTGAAGAAAAGGGCATTGTTTCAGTTGATATCATAGGGGGCTAAGGCTGAACCTTGGTTTGGAAGTAAAATGTGATGTGTCTAAATTTTTCATTCCGGGTCCTAACCTATATAGAAATTAGTAATTGAGAAGCCGGAACTATACATGCCCAGAAGATAAATTGAGAGAAACTAACAAAGAGATAGTTCCTTCAATGCATTTCTCACCACGAACTGAGAGAACCATGGAGGGCCATCAGCCATGGCTAGAGCTCTGATAAAAGCCAAATTTTATGCACCATGTCAATGTCTGTTGAAATATAGTACTTGCTTCTGTATATGCGAAGGTTTACCCTTTTGTGAAATTTGCAAGATCAACAAACATGATGGCCACAATGTTCTGCGAGATAGTTCATGGTGCTTACTTTTTATGTTTTCTGTTGCCTTTTACATAATCTTTTCGTTCTTCAGGTGGACAAAGCCTCATATCAAGTGGCAATTCAAATTGGAGAGATAAGGGAGATTTTGGATACAACTTATATATAACTGAAAGACAAAGGAGGGGCAAATCAATCATAAGGAGGAGAAGGGAATGGAAGTGCGAAACTTGTGGATGGCCAAATAAATCTGTTTGCACCGGCCAATTATTATTCCACTGAATGCAGAGTAAGAACTTCTATTAAAAATCAAAAAGATTGTCTCTTTTTTGGTCAGAGAAATCAAATTTAAGTAACAACTGCATCTCCTTATGTGTAGATATGTCCGTCAAGTAGAAGAACAGAGCGAGGAGGTGAAGGAAGACGGTGGAGGCGAGCTTAACTCATGTCATGCTACAGACATCAATCCAAAGGTTATTAAGTCTAAATGCAATATCTGCGTCATCGTCAACCACTAAGACTGAGTGGACCTCCCAAACTTCTTCCAATTCTTACAGGAACAGAAAGTAGAAAAGGAGTACCCATAAGCTCTACAGACTTCTATGGTTTTATAGATATTGTCTGAATGAATAGTTTATATTTGTTGCCCGTTAAGAAGAATGTGCAAAGAATTCGACCAATATTATTAGATTATTATTTTCAATAGGATGGGGAGTGGGAACTGGGAAGAGGATATGCTGAAATAGAAAGCCTAATCTATTTAAGCATGGATCTATGACATAAAACAAAAATTGTTAGCTTGAGAGTGATATAATTAAAGCACCGATTTTCTGGATGGGATAAGCAATGCTCTGATTCATGAACACAGAACACTTTTAATGTTCGAAATTGATTTCATTTGCAATATAAGCATAAATGCTGTGCCATTATTTGAGATTGAAGTTTAACTAATATAAAATAGTGGGTCACATTGTGGAAGGAGCCACCACTGGGGAAGGTGTTGTGGGAAGGGAAGGGAAGGGGAGGAAATTTCCATGGCAATGAATAATGACAAATGCCAGCTTTTCATCGACTCTTTGAATAGTTGATCAAAGATACTCGAGGGAAATATTGTCTGGCTTTCAAACACTAAAATCTGTTTAAGATATCTAGTCCTAATAATTTAGATTAGTGTTGTGATTAGGATGCCCAAAAACAACATGCATTGAGACTGTATTCTGTACTGTGTTTTTGTTGGTTGGTGGGGTCGTTTACTGTCTCCTCTGCCAACTATGACCGTTTCTTCGTAAACCCACTTATTATTTCAGCTAAAACAACACAAATGTATCCTTAAATTTTCATGGCTCAAGTTCTTCAGCATGCAAGTCACGCCAAAAGAATCACTTTCATAAATCATTAATCAAAATGACGCACCTTTCTCGCTTGAAAAAGAAAAGAGAGGAACTGTACTTGACGGTGTAAAATGACAAGAATGATTCATAGAGTAGGTAGTGTAAGCAAAACCTCTCACTTTCCCGGAAGGAAGATTGTCAAAAAGCAAGTAAGAAAACTGCGGTAAGAAAACTGCGGCTTCCAACTTAATTATCATGCGAGAGGATAAAATATTAAAAGAGCATTCGTGGTGGGACATTTTGTCAAAGAGAAGATGATTGCCGCAACTTGTTTTGAAAGTGCTTAGGGATTGAGTATGAAGGTTGAAGCCTATGAAGTTTCGTAGATGGTTAGGAAACGTGACATCCTCAATTATTAATCCAAAGCGCAATCCGAGATCTAATAAAAGCATATGGATTATTAATGTAACAAGACAAGCTCAAAACTTTACATTAAACGTTGGCTAAAATGAGAAGTTAGTGCAACCCAACGCAATGCATCTCATCTATTCTCTCTTGCTCTATCGTCAAGTTTTACCTTGTATTACAAGCTTGGAATCTCCCTCAAGTTCAGGTGTATGAATCTTAACTAAGGACTGTTCTTTCAAACAGTGTTTGTGTAATAGTTAAATTGTTGTGTGACATCTAGCACCCATGGCCATCGGTGATCACATGTCCAAGGACCTAAACAAGAAAAAATCCCACCATTGATCACATTCTACAAACCGAACAAGCTCAATAAATATATAGTAGTAAGTGAATAGAAGCAAAGCTACCTCATGCACGTGCGGCCCAATGTGTAAGTTACAGCATAAAGAAAATGGCAGAAATGAATCAGCGATGGCCGCACCCGGATACAAGGACTGGCTCAACCAAGAAGCAGAACACCCACTTCCACACCCACCCGCAGACCAGATCGGCTTACGCCATTTCTTGTCGAATGGTTGGGGGATTTTGCTTTACTCTTTCCGAGGACCTTCTGTTCCACGTGTCTTTTCTCTTGCCTTGCAACGAAGCCCCCTTCGTCTCTCTTCACTTGCCACGTTCCTCTCTTCTTTAGTGCCCTTTTTCTCTTCCGTAATACTCTTCCATTTCATATGTATTTACACCAATGACCTCCTCTGCCTTTTTGGAACTAGCTAGTGTGATAATCAAATCGGGGAATCATCCAACTGGGCATGAAAAGGTATCCTGAATTTTAGCCGAACAATATATTTTTACTTTATCAAAGCACCAGAAATTTGTGGCCATCAATAGAAGGTTTCCATTCAAGAATCAAGATAGTGGTTATTAGATAGCAGATCATATCATGCTCCCATTTGAAATAGTCCTTCCCCTCCCACATCATTTCACGTGAATTCATCAACCACGCCATCTTTCGTCAACCAAGCTCGATGCCTGATATCGACGGTCAGTGATTCGCCCGAGATCAGAATAAGATGCTGATATGCTGTAAAAATGGTAATTCTGGTTTCCACAGTGAAAGGCAATAGCACAAGAGGGTAAAGCCCAGTCCCTGTCACCGTAATATCATCTAGAAACGGGGGCTGCTGTGGATGGACACAGTACAACCTGTCTTCAGCAACTTACAGGCTGGCAAGCCCTTCCCCCGGATCAATATTCAATAAAAGAAAAACCAAACCACTCTTACAATACGACAAATCTGACGTGGTTCAATCTACAATGCACTCTCTCTCCATTATATAATACATTGCTTCCTTCTCTCATTCTTCCTCAAAAATCAAAGCTTTTCGCTGTTGTTTGCAAGATTTCAACCACTCTTTACTCGGATGGGTATCTGCAGTTCTTGTGAGTCTACGCACGTAGCCACAGTAAAACTTATTCTACAAGACGGAAGGTTGCAAGAATTCTCCTACCCAGTTAAGGCCTCTTACGTTTTACAGAAGAATCCGGCTTGCTTTATCTGCAATTCGGATGAAATGGAATTTGACGATGTTGTTTCAGCCATCAGTGACCATGAAGAGCTGCAACCTGGTCAGCTCTACTTTGCATTGCCATTAAGTCGGTTGAAGCACCCACTTCAGGCCGAAGAAATGGCTGCATTAGCTGTGAAAGCCAGCGCTGCATTAATGAAAAGTGGTGATAAATGTGGCTGCCGCAAGAAATCAGTGTCTCCAGTGGTGTTTTCAGGCGACAGCTCTCCCCGGAAGATGGTTTCCGCCGGAGGCCGTGGCGGCAGCCGCGGTGGTGTTGGTGGGTTGAGGAGAGGAGGGGGGAGCAGGAACTTTAATGCAATGTTGAATGCAATTCCTGAATGAGAAGGGTATATCGAGGAAAATCGATGAAAATAATTTTCTGAGTAGAGGGGTATCCTGGGAAATGAATGTAAATATTTACGAAATAGGGGTCGTCGTTCAGGAATTTTGGTTGGTGATGGTATGGTCAATCCGAAATTTACATTTGCAGGCCACCCACGTAAGGGTTGTATTACAATTTTACCCCTATATGGGTTAATTCGTTTTATTTGAATAATTGGAATCAAAATTCACAACCGTGAAATCAATACCACTCACGGTGCCAATTGAGCTGGATGAGCAGTTGACCATGAACTTCAATTGCTGCGAACTTTACTCGCTAGCTATCCCAAATCAATGAGAAATTAATTAAATAATTAACAATAACATGGTTACAACTCCATATACATGCCAGGAACCAAATTATATTGATCTCTTTGCCCAGATAAAGCCGGGAAGACAAATACAAAAAGCTGGAACAGACGTGTATATGGTGTTAACGAGACGACCCACATTGAGTCTGCCAAGTTTTGACAATAATTCGGAGAATACGAGTGTATATTTGTTAGATCTGTGTTCTCGTTCTCTCACTCTGCAAGCCCGTTGTGTCTGATATAATTGCACGAACTTTTTGCCATGTAATATCGTTATACGCGGAATGGGCAGGAAAAAGAGACAGGATGCATGGGCAATGCAGCACAAGCTGCTGCAGGCTTGCTCTGGCTAGATATCCATGGTGTGATGTGTGGTTAGATTAGTATGGAATATGTATGTTAATGGGAAAATTAATTGTTTACAGCTGTTGTAAGTCTGTGATGCAATAAATATATAATCTCATTAATGATTGTTATGGCTGATTATCGATAACCGGGTCATAAATCCTTTGTTTTTAGCCCTAGGTTTGTAAGGCTAATTGGATCATCACAGTTGATCATGCAGAAATAGGGATTGGTAGAATGTCGGTTTCATAACGTTAAATTAACATCATGATGAATGAAACTGGACTATTAATTGATTTATTTGGCTTGGTTCGGCCAATTGTGTTTGTTTTGTTGCTAGGAAAAGAGATACAGTACATGTATAGTCGTTCCAATTTACAATGATGAGGCCTGTGAAACGGATCATCCTTCCTGCATGGGGAGGCTTCATCTAGACGGCTATTGAAATTTCACGAGTCCATAGTCCATGATTCATAATGGATAAAGCTAAGTACTTAACACGTTTAGTATTTGTCCATGATCATGAACACAACAGCAACAGAAAAAGTACTGTGTGAAAGAGTCAAAACAAAATCTATACTCCATCAACTTCGGGTTTAGGTCAAATTGCATAATAACAGCAAGAGTGTTGGCCACAGTATTACCAAGGTACAATTGAGCTTTTCTTTTTGTAAACTGTGGATCCATGATCATTTCTTTGCTTGTTTAATTCCATAATTGGTGGTGGGTGTGTTAGGCATCTTGAATGAGTATGGTTGTAGCTTCCAAAATGTTGGGTGAAGATCTCAAGGGATCCATTATATTAAGTGTAGGACATTTACTCGTTTTCTGTATGTTAAGTTTTATTTCATCGAACATTCTTTGAACAAAAATATGCCCTAATCTCACAGGCATTAACAATATGAATCTCTCCAGGGAGTTCCGTCATTGATTTCCATAGTTAAATTGATTTAATCTTTCACAAATATTAATTTCGTTGGCCCCGTTTTATGATCAATGAAGCCAGCTGGCCCATGGGGAATCCGATGCTGCATTGCATATTTATATACATGCAAGTGAAGCAACACAACACGATTGGCTACTAAGAAATGCATCGCATTCGCCTGTGTGATAAAAACAAGAGGGAAACTTTGGTCTGCTGATGATGCATGTTGGACAATTATTTGAACATACCATACATTACTACTGGGTGGACCATTACCAACCGCACCTCATCATTTTCATGCTAGCTAGTTGTAGATGGTGGTCCTTCGTCCTTCCGCTTTTCCCTTCTCGGGAGTTGTTCCATCCAAGAATATGTATAGGTAAAGCACTGGCTTTTTGGCAAAATTAAAGTGTCTTCTATTCCAAGTTAATCCATCGGCAAAACATGGCATGCCCATATAATGATCCAATGAAGTGTTTCTCATTCTATAGACTTGACAATTGTTAACAATCGGTGTGAATCAACTTGCCCATCATCCAATAATTTAGTATGTTTTCAAATGAATTGAATGCTATAAGTACAGTAGGCAAGGAACCTATATACATAGAAGTTCACATATAGCTTGATCAACTTGCGAGTTATTCAATAATTTAGTGTTCTGAAAATTTAATGCTATACGAGTAGAGTAGGCCATGTATATTATCCACAAATATGCAAGTCACCAATTACAATATGTTCAGTGGATTTTTGTTAGGATTCCCGTATCATATCGGCTGTTTACCACTAGTGTTTATCTTCTTTACTTGAGAAAGGGAAGATTTCCAGCTTCTACTTTCACTGCAAGATGTAAAGCTTTTACGCAATAGGTGTTAGGTAGGACGTGTTGAGTGCTTGCACTAAATAACTTTCACTTTAGTCACCTTTGGAATTGTGGAGCTATTGCCATTTCATTACATTCATCTCCGATCTCCAAAATCAAGCACCATCGCATTCGGCCCCCACACTTGTTTCTCTTCTTTGCTAAATTATTCATGATTGCGGTTGCCTTGATATCAGAGTTCTTTCGATCCAGCTGTTATTCAGATTCAGACGCCATCCACCCCTTTTCTTCTGTTACCTTTAATAGATCATGTCTAATCAGGATTATTAGAAACAGTGGATTTGCCCAATTCATATAAATGCCTCGATCTGATGAGTTTCTGGCTAGCTGCCATGTGAGTGTCATATGCAACTATGTGAATCTTAAAAGTAGGTAAATATGATTGTTCTCCTTCACGATTGATTCATTTGTTCTATTGATGGAATTTATCACAATTCACAATCTTTAATTATCTAGTTCTCAGATAGGATCATGGAGACTTGTCCTTGCGTGGGGAGGCCTGCCAAATTGATGGAAATTCATCAATTTGCCCAATTCCAACAATATCTTAGATTAAAAATTTATAATAATGAATGGTGATCTTGAATATGCTATATAAATAAACAATTGAAAATTTTAAATTTTAATTTAAAATTAAAATTTTAAATTTAAATTTAATTACTTAATATTATTTATTTTTTAATCTAATATTAAATTTAATAAGAGTTACGTTTTAAAAACTCGTTGAAAAAATTAAAAATTTACTAAATTTGATAAAAATTATATTTTAAAAATTTATCTAAAAATTTTAAAATTTATAACTATTCTAATAGAGTACATGACAAAGAAAGATGGTTCAAATGTAAGTTTGGTTTATACAAAGCCTAGGAGTAGAAAGTTAGATCAGAAGAGACCAAGGAAGTAATTCGGACGACTCTTCAACAATTAGTTGAATATACGTATTTGTATGTAGCATGCAGGAAATGAGGCAAGCTAAGCTTGATTTCTTTTTATTCCACTAATTACAGCGACCTTGGAGCCATTAATGTAGTATGAAAGCAAGCCTGCCTTAATTGCTAGCCAGAATTTTTGTTAATGCTTCACTGCTAATGAAAGAGACTTTATAATATCTCTTCATTTTGTCTATTAATTATACCTCTCTTGAGTTTTTTAAACGACTAATTAGCTTTTAGCTTTTTTCAAAAGTCCTTTTAACATATTGATACTCACCAATTAATGATCGATATTCTCTCTTCTTCGCACAAAACTTTGATTATTTTATTACGATTAAAATAAAATTGAAAGGACTTCTTCCAATATCGATACAAGTTTTGACATGTCAAGCCAACAAAACCCTCCCTTGTCCCTTCTCCATAGCTTTCTTTCCCCCAAAAGGAACACAAATGGGTGGGTGTCTGTGCTTGTTCTTCCTTTCTTCAAGAACAAAACCACGGAAAGTGAAGGAGGAGGAGGAGCAAATTGCAACATGTATCAAAGAGCCCTTACCAACAGCGAAGATGATCCACGTCGAAGGTGGGTTTCAAGAGTTGAAGATTCCAATCCAAGCGAAGCACATGATATTTCAGGATCCATGTCAATAAGTACGTGCATGCCACAAATGGAGGGCGAAAGAGAGCTACAGTTGGGTCAAATTTAAGCCCTCATGCCTCTCTCTGAAGCACACAAGAGAGTAACTCTCAAAGACTTGTCTCGCCTTAAAAGCCAACACTGTATGCAGTTGGGTAAACATGTCTAGTGTTAACTTCTTCTCTTCGCCAGGGAGGTTCCATTTCAAACTGCCATTTTCCCGCAACTCATAAGCTCAAATATGGGGTAACCCGAGCTTGTCCGGACACAAGACTTGAGCTTGTCTGGATACAGAACGAGAAAGGAAGGGTGATTCCTTAAGAAACTTGGGTTTTAAGTTGAGTTAGTTGGGCTTGAATACAAACAAAGCTCATATTGCCTCATCGATCGGGCGACATCTAATTGGGGTGTGAGCGTAGTACGGATCAAAGACAGCAAGTTCACGGGCTCTGAACTCGGTCTTTGATTTTGATTTTAATATAAACAAACATTAATCTCGGTGGCATGGTCTTAACATTTAGTGAAAATTTTTAAAATAATTTTATTTTAAAAATTATATTTATAAATAATTAAATTTTATTTTTTAATTAAGTTAATTAATTTAAATATTTTAAAATAATTTTATTTTACATGATCATTTGTGATTAAAATAATATTAAATAAAAATAAATATAAAAAATTATTTTATATAATAAAATTTATTATAATTAAGAAGTGATAAGTGTAATGGTTCAAGTTACTGTGACTTGAGTTAGATTGAGCACAAGCGAGTGTCAACCAGGTTTCCATGAAAATCACCCTTAACAAAGAAATGGCTCATATTCTGCTTGCACTAGCGGTTCTATGCCATATGCCTTAGCTCAGCTCATGGGGTTGCCCCAGTGGCCACCGCATCTACAGCTGCATCCAGAGAGTTCCTGGAAGCACACAACCGAGCAAGAGCCGCAGTCGGGGTTAGTCCTCTCGAGTGGAGTGAGAAGCTAGCCAATGCACAAGTCGCCTGTCAGATACCAAAGAAACAAAATGGGCTGTGAATTTGCAAATTCACCAGCGGCAGATACGGAGCTAACCAATTATGGGCGAGCGGCATGAGAGTGACGCCGCGCATGGCTGTGGATACTTGGGTCAAGGAGAAGAAATACTACAATCATGCTGATAATTCATGCGCACCAAATCATAAGTGTGGCGTTTACGAGCAAGTGGTGTGGAGAAAATCTCTAGAATTGGGGTGTGCCCAACCTACATGTGTTAAGGAGCAGCAGCAAGTTACTTTTAACTATATGTGTTTATGATCCTCCAGGGAACATCATTGGAGAAAGTCTGTATTAGAAATTCAAGCTGTGTGCTGCCTGAGTTTTGCAGGCTTTAGTTGCTTAGTGTGCAAGTGGTAGCCCTGAATAATATTTGTGTTTGAAAACTCTGGTTTTAGATCTTGTCTTCTTGTTAATTTTATCAATAAAGCAACGGAAAAATGAAGTGTTTTTAGTAAACAATATCACTGGCAGAGTCATGGTTGTGGTAATACTACTTATTTTTCTATTTACTGAAGAGAAAATAGACTGTGTTGTGCAGATACACTATGTGACTACACCGACAAAATGTGAATCGAAAGAACTAGCAGGATGCGTTCAGTAGATTGTATGTGGATGGCCCAACAAGCACAGAACAGATGAGTAATAATACATGACTTAAATACAGTCAAAGAGATTTCACCTTAAAGAATAACTATCACCCTTTATCAGCATGGGAGATTTCTACCGACAGCAGCTGGTTTAAATCGGGACTAATAAAATTTTCATGTGATAATAAAAGAAAATTGCTGTGTATGCTTATCAACATTATCTATCTTCATATGTTTTCTCTAATTTTGGTTGGGATGAAAGAGTTCATAGTATTAAGAAAAGAGGGGAACAATGGAGGAACCAAACTAAACCAGCCAGCAGCAGAATTCAATGACCGCAAACGTCTTAACCTACGAAGAAACAGACGCAGTCAGATCAAGGACCCTTTTTTGCATGCAGCCAGGCTTGGCACACTGCATTCCCTTCACACTGCTTGGAGATGCATTAACAGTCACTGGGACCATTATTTGCACAGTTAAAAATGGTGAACAGCTGAGACTATAAATACAAGAATATTCCAAAAGCTCACCATTGATACTCTTTGACCTTTCTCTTTACACATCAACATTCAACAGTGGAATCCAATTTGCCATCATCCGAATGGTTTTCAAGTGCACATGTGATTCAACTGGTTTCAAGGAGCCTCTGTTGAGGGTGCCTAGCCCCTAGGTGGGTGATGCACCGTAATGGACAGAAAATCGGGTTTGCCAAAAAGGCGGGAGGTGACCTGGAACGACACATTGTTGCTACAGATGATGCTGACAGTCTCAGCTGGAGTTGGGGATTTGCAGGATAAGATAAGGATTCAGATGGGTGAAAGTATTTGATGGGACAGTTTGAGCAGGTGGTTGGATCTGATCATTCTGAGGGTTACCATTTGATTGATCCCTCTTGACTGTTTTGCGCAAGAACCAGGTGTGTTCTTTTTCAGGCATGGACAACCAAGAGCCAAACTTTGAGCATGATCGTAATTTTCCAAGTAGCATGATTTAAGTAACAATAAACTTGCCAGAATCTTTAAGCACTGGACCCTTATGTGTACCTTTAATCATCATTTTATCGTAATAATTTTGAATCAATGTTCCATGCAATAAAAGCCAAGAAAATAAATTTGCACTGTCAGGAAATCGGGTGATAACTTCAGGCAAAATGACAAAAGGGGCATTACAACATATCTACATACAAAATTGCGTACTTTCACAATATTACAGAAATCATACATGCTTGCATCACACGATATGCCACAAAGGAGATAACATTACACAGAGAAAATGCCTCATTTTTCTACCCTTCCATTTCCACCTCAATTTTCTACTTTTTACAGAAATATCAAACCTTCCTATATAAAAATTTTGACAATGTGGAATGATGAGTTCAAATACTAAGCAACATCACATGCAAATCACCTTACCAGCTCCTTAGATATCAGATACCGGAAAGTAAATTTGTGTGGCATCCATTCAATGCTTTTGCGGGATTTACTCAACTGGCATTTTCTGATACTCTTCCTAAGAGATTCAGGCAAAGACTTTTGGATCATCTCCATGATATCGGCTGGACACAAACCTGAGTCCTTTGCATATGACTCCACTACCTTTGGTAAAAGAATTTTCTGATCCTTGTTTACACCAAAGGTAGCGCGAATATACTCTTCTTTTGCAGCTTCCAGCTCTTGAACCACTTTCTTGGGTGTGTACAATCGTACCTGAAAAAATTAGAAGGATCATAATTTTCTTCTTGGAAAATATAAATCATGTAGAATCAATATTGAGACAATTTAGTTCATTAAGGACCACCAACTGACAACTGAAATACTTCCTCTTTGAGTATTTTCTGGTATCACTGAGGAACAATAATTGATTCAAATGAGATAAATGTTTTCGGAAACAAATGAATGATCATGTTTGATTTATTAAAAAAATGAGAAAAATGTTTTCAGAAACAAATAATTGATTATGTTTGATTTATTAAAACTAAGTTTCAATTCATTTTCCAAGTCAAAACATGATTCAAAACCAAGTTTCAATTAATTTTCCAAGTCAAAACAATGTATAATTAGTTTACTAAATCTAAATAGTTTCACTATTTCAGAAGTGTCTACAAGCAACATTAAGACTTGATGCAGTAACTATGCAATATATTTGTAACATGTACCATTTTAAATACTAGTAATGAAATGGAAAACAAATCAAAGGTTGTGAAGTACCGCAGGATCAGAATGGCTTCCTGAGCAGAGTGCAAAGTGCAAAAGGGATTCTGAATGGTCAATTGCATATGCTTGCCTTTCATCTCCACCCTTGAATTTTCCTCTTGAAGAGAATAACAAGCGAATCCACTGCAAGCAGAAGAAAGCTTTAGCAGTTTCACTACAAAAAATGAAGTTAAAGCAAAACAATACAGACATATAGTTGAATGAATCTTGCTAGACAAAGCAGAACAGCCAGTATCACAACTGCTCTCTGTTCTGTCCCACTTGAGCTATTTTGATACAAACTTTTTCTTCCTGCTTATTGTTCTCTGGGATGTTAGGGGGGAGGGGATGGGGAGTGGACAATTATAAGTTTGACCTCTCAATGAGGAATTTAAGAATATGACTAGGATCATATTAAGAATTTATGTCAGATTCAAAAGAAGTTACTCATAACATCTAAGGCAAAATGCCAAAGAACAAGATTTTTAAATAATTTTACATGACTAGTTCCTAATTTTAAATAAGATTGGAATTTTTAAAAGAAGCAAGAGTTGATGTCAACCTGTCCAGGACGAGATATCCGGCATCCCAAAATAGAATTCTGTATGGTATCTGCGCTGACTATGTGACCGCCAACATTATATGCAGCCTGGATGGTGCAAGTAGCTAAGGAAACATATACTGAACTGGATTTTCTCATTAAAGAAAAAGCCATAAGCCTCTGCTTACCTTCAATAGAAAGAGTCTCTTTACATTTTTTTGTGGAATCCCATAAGCCAAAAATGCCTATTCAGAAAGAAGACCTCATTTATTATCCGAATCAAATTAGAAATAGCAATAAAAATGTAACTTAATTCCATATGATTGAAATCAGTTACATGCATCACTAGTGCATTATGTATGTTGATCCAGAATGCAAGCTTCTCTTCATGTTTCAACTTTCTAGGATCAACAGCTTCCAATCGAGAAATGAGTGACCTGTAACAGAACTAACATGCTGAGTACAATGCAAAATTGCAATAGAACAAAACTGCAATAATAAATAAAATTTGACCGCATAACATATTCTTCACCAGAAGCGGGTTTCCATAACTGGGTGTCACAAAGACTCGCCTGAAATTTTGCAGTAGGTGTTCAACATCATTCAATTTCTGACTGTTTCTGTAGATCCATGGGATTTCAACCATGTTGCTGTATGGTCCACTAAATTCTTGGAGTCCATCCACATGAAAAGGGTTATCCAACCGTACATCGAAAGATGAATGATTCCTGAAGCCAGGACTCCACGTATCACACTGATCTCGAGGGGAAAATGCACTCAATGAAGTTAAGGATGAATTTGGAGACGAAAGGCCATTATACGTCAAAGGTGGGTCTGCTAGCTTGCAGTATATAGCTGACATGCACTTGATCATATCCTCAGAAAGCTTGTTAGGAGTCTCTGGAACATGATCAGAAATGCGAGTGCCAAGGAGCTCAGCCAGACTAATTATATTTGGTGCATTCTGGGCATACTGCAAAAGAGCCACCTAAAGTTATAATCCAGAACCAATATCAAATATATAAGTTGACAATCATTTTTGTAGTTCTTTGCACTACTGTAGTGATAGTTAATGATTGAAACCCACAAGATGCAAAGATATCAATCCATGAAAGGACAAAAGCAAACAGTAAAAAGCTCGCAATGCCCTTTGCTTTACAGTAGGCATGCCAAAGAATGGATGAGTGACAATGCGGTTGTAAAAAAGGCAAAGATAAGTAAATAATAGTACTTCACAGACTATGTTCTAATCTTACCTCGACCAATGACAGTGGCTGGGAATGGCATGCACGCACAGCTTTGTCCAGAGGAGAAGATCTAGCCGGAAACGCACAACGTTGAGATAGCGTGGAGTGACAACGATGAACACTGGAATCTAAAAGCTTCTCTTCCCCTCCAATTCTATTGGATTCCTTCATTGGATTGTCAACAGACAGACAACCAGATTGCATAGCAGGAATCTCACTTTTAGATGTGATGTCAGGTTCAAAAACTTCCATGTGCCTCCCTGGTGAGCTAGCTATAGGTGATTTTAATCTTTCATCCTTGGGGCATACAGAGGAAATTTGTTGATCAAATGCCATTCGATACAGTGAGAGAAGATATCGTTCCAAGTACACAACTTCCAACTCCAACACCGCAATTTCTTTAATTAGTTCTGTCGCAGGCTAGAATCTCCAAAAGAAAGTATTAAAATGTAGCCATCAATATTATAGAGGGAAAGGCAAGAAGCAAATCGGAGACTCAACTTAAAGATAAACAATAAGCAGCTAGTAATGACGAATCAAATGAAGTCAGTAAAGAAATGTTGGAGGGAAGTTTCATGAAGACAGGTTTTGAAACCGGACAGTTTCCAATCAACGAGGTTTTACCACCAAGACTTGAATAGACAAATGAGGCTCTACTACCAAGGCTGGGCTTTTCCAGAGCAAATGCATCCGCAATAATAGCAGCACAGTGAATCCTATTAGAAGTTATCTCCAATTATTTGTAAAAACAGGATAGAGACTAGGAGATACCTTGGGCATTGCCATATTTTTTGTATCACCATGGAAAGAAATCCTATAACCCAGTGCTTTTTCCAAGGAACGGCGGACCTCAAATTGGTCCTGTGATCTTTTTTCCAGCTGTAGAATCTGCAAAAACATAGGGAAAACTTAAGCAATAAAAATATTCAACTCAGAAGCTGGGGCGTAATAACAACACAATGCCTAGCTGACGCATGATGAGCTAGTCTATGATCCTTAGGAATCTTTCAGACTTGGTGACGAGGATGAAAAGTTTAGTTCCGAACCTCCTGCTTCAAACAATCTAAAGCTTCTGCTTTTGGCGACTGTTTCTTCTTGGTTTTAGCACATTCCGTGTGCCCTGTATCCTGATACCAAATTACATCCAATAACAAGACAGAGAAGTTACATGAGAATATGTTTTACTGGAGATTCATTTAGAATTAGTCTTCATCAGTGAACTATCAAATATTTGACTAGGGTTACTCAAGTCAGCTCAGCAAAGTCTTATTATATCCAAATTTCTCGGGCTATGTCATGTATCCTTATAGATCATTACCTCTCTCCATGTTTTTATGAGAAGGTTGATTTGAATAGAAGACACAAAATTTATAATTGACATCAAGTAACCTTCTCTCAATTATGAATTGCATAAAAGGAAAAAAAGAGATCAAGAAAATCCTATCTGGCAAAGAACAAAATGGCTACGATGAGATCATTTTGGTAATGTGCTGACGGGCCATCTGCTCAAGGTTTTTTTGAAAAGAAGAAGAAGAAGAAGAAGGTAATTAAACAGATGATATATTAATCAGATTATAAAGCTGTAAATCTAATAACTTTATGTAGAAAATAAAACTTTTTGATTTATTAAAGCAAAAGGAGGAATGGAGTTATATTACCAGCTTTGTAACATGTGATGCTTCCTGGGAACTGCTTAAGCTCTCTTTCTGAACTCTGTTCCTATACGGAAAGCTGCCGTGAAAGAAAACAACAAAAGGTTCAACAGATATAATTTACAGAATATAGGATTTGAAGACTGCCATTTCAATTCCTGGTCGCTTATACATCTTTTATACTAGCCAAAAGCCATAACATGTGTCTACCACTCTGTACCAAAGAAGAAGAAAACCATTGGTGTTTACGATTACCTTTTGCCACTAAGACTGGTTTATTTAGCTTTTAATTTTGTCCCAAAACCAATCTCAAAATGATTCTCGACTACACAATAGCAGTTATGACTGATTTCAGATAAATTTTCACAAAAAGAGAGAAGATTTTTTAAGAACTCAGCAATTTGTAAGCACAGAACTCATAATATTTATGTATAAAAGCACATTCAAGCCCCATGATATAAGATCAGTCACTTGATGCTCTTTCTTGAAACTCTGAATTTGATCCTAGTCACAAACCATTTACGCTAAAAACTAGGGAAAGCAAGGAAAAAATCTTGAGAAAAAGGGGATTTTTTTAAAAAATAAGAAATCAAAAAAAAAACTTTAAAAGGAGAACGCACAATTCTTTGTACAAGCCCACATTCAACAATTTCCATGATTTAAAAGCGATCCACATTCTCCCTCTCTCTTGAAGGTCGGAATTTGATCTGGACCACAAACCCTTTATGAGTGGCAAGAACGGGGTAAATCCAGCCAAAGCAATATTTTTGAATAGATATGTGGTGTCATACTGTCATGGTTGTTACTTGTAAACCACATTATAGAGTAGCTGAAATTTCCATTGAACCGGATAAACCATCCGGGAAGTCTTTCCAGATACAGAAAACTATCGAGTAATAAACGGGTCCAAAAAATGGAACAAGAGTACAAAGAATAATTGCAGACTAAGAAAAGAATGAGCAGCTACCTCTTTGAACGCTTGTGTCCGGGAGTCACTCTCACTCCCAGCATTTTATTGTCTGCACTCCCTTCAAACCACATCTCTAACAACGATCACAAACGAAGAAGACTTTCAGTGAGACAAAAACACTTCTACGAAACAACAAACGGTGTAAATAACAGCTCCACTAACCAGTTACTCTGGAAGAAAGCCAGTGACTACCAAGATAAGATTTTGGAGAGATAACCAAGTCTGCTTTGCCAGAAGACCAAAGGGGGTTCACAGATAGCACTGATTACACTCCAAAAACTTTACTTGTCTTCTAGTTTTTAAGCAAACTAGGAACTTCCAGGAAGTGCCCAGAAAGTAATCATCTGCTGCAAACATAAGAGTCTGAACATAGCAGAACTGAAATAGTTGCATAGAACACACCAACACCAAATATGGCCACAAAAGAAAATGCTTTATGGCTTTTGACTAGTGAGAGCCTTCTCTATGAAATGAATCTTTATAAATCTGTTATCTTTTGTAACGAGGAAAGTCTTTATGTATCAAGAGAAGATATACCAGCTCGTGGGCTCTAAGACTTTTAATTGGAGAAAGTTTACGAAAGAGTCACTGATTGCAGTAGACCTCTTAATGTCAAAATATCCAAAAGTAGACAAATTCACTCAACCGTATGTCTAAGCAGACAAATCAGAGGAAGATAGATGTTCTGTGACGATTAGAGTGTACAAAAAGGCATTCTTTATTAGAGAGCCAAGTTTCCACATTCTCTTCTTTTGTTGGGAAGCAGTGGGAGTTGGTGACCGGCCCTCCACTTTTGTCCTTCTACTGTTATTGGACATAGTATGATAGTTTCCTATGATGTATGTATACCTCTACTATGTGCTTTTCATGTGGAAAAAGAAATCTATAAATTTAGAACTAGTTTGTTGCTTCAACTCAGCAGATGACATTTGGGGGGCTATATTTTCTGGTAAGCTGCATTTCATAAGAGACACCAACTTTTGAGCTTCGTGAGTTCAAGAATCAACACAAGTAGTACGTGTTATATTATATATATATATATATATATATATATATATATGTATGTATACACACACACACACACACACACACACACACGCTATTAAGTATTATATTATGACAAGCAAGTATAAGGACAAAAATCAAGGTTAACTTCGTATGTTTGTTTATGTACCATCTTGGTGTTTAAGGTCTTGTTGCTTATCTCATTTAGGCACTTAATATAATCTGTCAAATCTTAAAATTATTGGAACCAGCCCACCTAATTTTTCTGTTGGAGCTACCATTTATTTTAGTCTTTAGTTGACTCCAGCCGGTTGCTTGCAAGAAATTCACAGCCCTCCAGCACATATTCCGTTATTTCAGTAATGACCAAGCAGGCAACTCGGTTTATTAAACAAGCAATTGAAGTTAATTGAAGTTAATTAGCAGTTAAATACATATAGAGATTCTTTCAGGTGTTCTGTCGTTGTAAAGTCATTTCTCACGTCATTGATGGTGAGCTAGTTCAATTAATTGTTGTGTGTAACGGTTGACTTGAGCTGATATGCGTTTCTGCAAGGTTGACTTGAGCTGATATGCGTTTCTGCAGACACACGTTAACATTTCATTGCGAATAATTTATATCAAGCAAGTCGGCATTGATGGACATATTGAGTATTTAAATTGCAATAAAATTTTATGATATTTTTGTCTCAATAAGCAATCCAATTGGGTGATCAATCAAATCAGCAGACCATATATATATAGATAGATTATGTTGAGTCAAAAAGTCTTCCAGTAAGTCCATACAAATATAGAAGACTACAATTATTAACCCAGAATGTGCTACCTACAAATGTAAATTGCTAACAGCTCTTAGGTTAGGAGAAAAGCAAGCAATCAGGCTCACCACCGCTCACCTCAAAAGAGATGAAAGCTGAAGTGGGAGATAAAGGAAACATTGGATGCTTGAAAAGGAAACGAGGGTTTGTGGTTGTGGGGCTGTGTTTGTCTAATTCCCTTTGAGAAAATTAGCAGAGCTAGGCTTTTTGTTTAGTTTAGGAATGCAGATACCCAGTATTGTCAATGAGTGTCCAAGTAAATAACGTTTGCCACAGAATCCACGCAAATGTAATAATGCTTTTGCTCGTAAGGCTAAGGCTTGTCATTTCCCAAGATCGATGCAAAAGAAAAAGTTCATGAAGCTCTGTAGAAGGTGGCCAGGCCTCTCTTTTTGTCGTCATACTATTTCTCTTACCTACTGAGAAAAAGTTTCATCACTGCAATGCACATAAAGAGAGGGAGAGAGAGAGAGAGAGAGGTTATAATTATTGAAAACTTTTTATAAACAACTGCTTAATGGATAATTTTTACATGGAAATGCTGAAAAATCCAAATTTCAAAAGCCTATTCTAGGTTTCTAACCGCACAAGTTTTACTCAATAAAGGCTAAAGGATTGAGAGTTTAGATGGAGTGAATACCCTTCAGATTTTGTATGAATATGGCTGAAGTAATCAGTGCTTTGCATTTGCGGCACATGGATTTGATATTGCTGTTGCGTTCATTTGCTGTTGGATAGAATGCTATCCAAGAATGGGTTTTTTGGACTGATCCGATATTTCAATTTTCATCACAACAGAAGTTGAAATTTCTTGTCCCAATGGATAAACAAATGAAACTTCTATTTTATCTTATTATCAAAGATTTTACACAAGTCTGATGGATCAGTTTCTCAATTCCAAAAATTTAAGAATATCGAGAACAGTATGTAATCTATTCAATTTTTGAGGGAAAACTTTCAAATCAGACTGACAGACATGCTTCATGGATTTATGAAATTATCACATGTATTAGTTGCATTCTTTAATCGTGGATTACAAAAAATAACATCCCCATATTACAATGATCGAAAACACAGAGTTCCATGCATTGAGATTTTCTCTCGAAAAGTGGTCAGTTTTATAAACACAAGATTAGGTTAGATACCGCATGTGTTCGCATGAATTTTAAATCTGAATATAGAGCTATGGAACAGTTAAAGATGCCAGGAAGATACCGTGGGGGTCCGACATTGTTTATCACTAATGAAAAAGTTTTAAATTTTCATTTGCAGATTCAAGAAAGAGTATAAAAAAAAAAAAAAATCAGGCCAAGCTGAGTACAAATTGTTCCGGGTATTCTAATGGCTGCATCCCGTTGCAGCTCTCAAGAAACCATGCACAATATTCAAATGTAACTGTAAGTGAAGACAAATTAGAAGTGAATATGTACAGTGTAGTGAATTATATGGAAGCCTGGAAGAACTCTGAGTCTAGTTTTGAAGGAAACTGCATTTTTGATGATTGCTTTTGTTGCTTTTATAGGAAACAAAACTATGTTTTAATGTAATGTTGATTAAAAGAGTTTGAATGTAATTCAATGCACTAAAACCAAAAACCAGCTAAACCCATTTGCTTTTGTTTCGATACAGAAAAGGAGAAAGGCAGTGCAAATAAAATTGTAACGGGGCAAATCACTGGAGCTGTTTCAAATTGACTATCCGAATATATGCCATGGATGCTGTGCTGCTTAATGTGATACAGGGAAAGGCAAAGCTGAATGCATCCCCCTTAGGAATGGGGAACTAAGCATCGCCTCGAGGGGTTGGCAGAAACAATAACACAACAAAATGCACGAACCATGTCATGCCCATTTTCTAAGGCATAAGAGAAAGAATGATTCAGAGAGTGATTAACAACTGGGAAAGTGGATGGGGTGTTTACAATAACTAGATTGCAATTTGTTTGGGGGAGAGAGAAGATGTGGAATCCGGGAAATGGGACAAGAAAAAGCGAACTTTCCAAAGACATTTGGACAAGCGAGTCAATGCCAATCATATGCAGCAAAAGGCATCTCTCTTTTCTTTCTCCAATGTTTGTCCCCACTCGACCATTTCTCTGTTGACTCTTCTCTCTGTGTGTTATCGTTTGTTAATAGAGATATAAATGGTCCAATGCCAAAGTCCAAAACCAAATAGCAGCAGCATCAGACAGAGTCGTGAAATCTAATTAATATTATTATCATGGTTTAACTTATGATTCCAATATGCAAATTGCTTTGATAATTTGTACCAAACAATACTCTTAAATCCCATCATTTATTATTTAATATTATATTTTTTATTGAATAAAATATAAATTAATTTAAAATTTATAAAAAATAAATAATATTATTTAATAAATTAATTTTTTGAAATGACATCCAACATTGAATACTTGACATTAGTCATTCACCTATTCAATGCCCAGATCAAAAACATGTAATCATGTCTAGTATTTGTGTTGTTTGTTCCATCCCACAATTGCATAAATGATGACTGCTATGATTGTTCAAAAACGTCCTTAGCCATGGGTCCTCCGAATGCATGCGATTGCTAGGCAACACTTTCTGTAAGAGAAATGCCCGTATCTCGGTAGAAAACAAACAGATGGCTTGCTTCACTTTTAGGTGAATCCTGAGAAAAAGCCAGACTAGTTTGTCTTTTGCAGGGAAGGGGGAAGGGCCAGAGAGGTTGACAACTGGGTACGCATGCTCTTATTATCTTCAAAGTTGAACCTCTCCAACCGAAGGTCTAAGCTAACCACCATTCAAGTTCTAAGCTCTATACATGTTATCTTTTACAGTGGATTTATGACGAGAAGGCGAGGCAAGTCCTTGAAACAATGAATGTTGTTGGGCTTGCAAGATTTTTAAGGAATACATCTATTTAAGAACTCAGTCCAACTCAAACCATATAGACACGATCATTGACCTGGTTCGGGACTCAGACCATGTCACATTCACATAATGGGTGTTGGGTCTTTATTATTTTATTTATGCTTGAATTGGGTTGACACAAATATTAGTTTTAATATGTTTGAATAGTTCAAATCTAGTATGAGATATTTATTATTATATTTTTATAAAAAAAATAAAATAAAATTTTAATAATTATTTATATTTTATATTTTTAAAAATATTTTATACCATGCAAATATTTATATAAAAAAATTAACATATAAAACTTACCCCTTTTTTCCGAAATATTTTTTATTTGTCACATTAAAATATTACAAATAATATGAAATAGATTTTAATTTAAGAAAAAAATTATAAGGTGTATAAAAGATATATATGTGGCATAAAAATTATTTTAAATTAATACAAATAATAATTTAATTAGCATTAAATTGATAATTATTAAAAAAATTTAAAAAATGGGATGTTATTACAAAAGACAAGGGGGAGTATTAATTTAGAATGGTCAGGTTTTGGGCTTTAAATGGGCCTCAACATCTACCCAAATATGATCCATAGAAATGTTAAAGCCCAGAAGGCGAAACCAAAATGTTGTTGGGCTAATAATGAATGGACCTATCGTAATCTATGTCGGGCCAAGGCTGACCACCGAAACCACTACCACCACTTTTTTACAGAGACAGCAAACGATGATAGCGCTGCTTCTGGGGCATACTTCCATTTAGCGACTCGGCCTAGCCCAAACTATAAAGTTATGGCTGCATTCAATTCTCTGGTATGATTACTCCACTACGAGGATCAAGGCACTAGTTAGAGAATGGGAAAGAGGAGCTCTGAGACCGTTTTGTGTGTAGTTGGCTCCCTTAATTTATATTATTTATTTTTTATAAATTTTAAAAATTTATATTTTACGTGATAATTTTATATAAAATATAAATAATTAAAAATAAATAAAAATAAGAATTTAATTTTATTGTTGTACCATTTATTACGAATTTAACTTCTCATTTATTCAAATTTAAAACACTAACCTAAGCTGGGTTGATAGGTAGGCTGTGGCAAGTCCTTGTCCCACATCCTCTTGCTAAGGCTGCAAAAACAACCCTCCTCTCTCTGTCTCTTTCTCTTTCTCTTTCGTTCAGTCCCATGGATCTCTACCATCACACATCGCTCTCGTATGCCTCTTGATAAACAGGCTGTCACCTCTCCTTTATTAACACGTGTCAAGTCTCGAACACATCTCAATCCTTTTGGACCACCCGGACCACGTGTCGTCGGCCACCCCTTGCCGGCCGTGGCACGAGGACTCGTTATTAGGACCACCTCTAGCTCCTCTCTCTTTTCTCTTACAATTGCCTTTGTCATATGTATTGATATGATAATACTCCCACATACACCTCACTCTTCCTATACATTTCGTTCGTTCCATTCGTCTTATCAGCAGCTTCAGTTCGCCAGCATCCCATTTGCCCATTTTCTTACACCAACACCAACACCAACACCAAGTGCTTGCTTGCTTTCGTCTAATGCTTTCAATTATTTCAAAGTCCTTTTCTTCATGGCCCCATCCATCAAGGGTGTCCAAAACCGAAAGATAAAAGGGAGGTCTAAGCAGTAAATTATGTATCTTTAGTTTCATGTATCATAAATAATAATAGTAATAAAGGATAAAAGGGAGGTCTAAGCAGGAAAATTAAAATTTCGGAAAAGGGTGGAGCCATATACCATGAGAATGTTGGTCCCTTAGTTAATGAAATCATCCGACAAGAAAGTGACCCACTCGATGAGATGAGGAGGATATGGCTGTTTGTTTTCCCAGTCCCAAGAACAACCAACCATTACACGGTATCTAATTGTCATAATCTTGATACATATATAAATTGATAAACTATATGCAGCCAAGCTAGACCATTATCTCCGTGCATGATGCATATATATATATATATATATATATAATATTCTCTACAATCTTGAAGATAAGCCAGTTTTTGGCATTTTCCACCAGGTGGGTTTATCAAAAAACCCTAGGTACTTTGAATCTTTAGGGTTTTTGATTGAAAAATGAATATTTGGGTAGCTAGGAGCTAAATAGTGACTTCAAAGAAGCACTAACACTAGAATGCATCCTCCTCCTCAACTCTCTTTATTTCCCATTGGCCTCTGTCACCTGTGATTAAAAGGTAGGTAAATTATTACTAGTCTTTTAAGTTTTCTTGCTCTCAAGTGCTTGGAGAGTGGAAAGACAGAGCTTTAAAAGTTGTTCCCATTCCCATCTGTAGTACTTATAAAATGGGTGTTCTCATATGCTATTGTTTTCACTTAGTTCAGAGTCATAGTAATAATGTAACTGATTAATCATGGTATAAATATTAAATGCCTTCGAAAACTTTTTTGGCATAGAAGGTGATTAGTAGTCTCTGACCTGTCCCCATACAGCAGCGAATTTCTTATGTTGTTTACTTGTCTCTCCAAGTAATTGGCTTGCTCCTTATTCCACAGTTTTAATAAATAAAGCAACCAAAGGCAATCTAGAATGACTTATATTGGACCTATTGGAAATGGCCAACATAATGGGCTAATTAATTTAATGATTTGATCATAATATAAGGCTCAACATCGATGAATTTCAACTTATGGGACCAATAGCAGAAAAGACTCATTAAAGAAGCTAGGGTTTGGTGGAGCAAGAGGGTCACGAGGCTTAATTAATTTTTAAGGAAAGGGGTTTGGTTTAATTGGGTTGCTTAACATATATATATCATTATTATATATAGCATCTAAAGATACCTCATACCGGGTAATGGTTGGTTAGGGCTTGACATCATTAGGTACAGGTTAATCATTTTTTAATTATTTCTGCTGTTGATTTTGTTTTTTTCGTTTCTTTATTTTCATGTACATACAAGCAATTAGGATATGATTGCTGTATGATTATTCATTCTAAGAAAAGAGTGGCATTACTTTCGTTTTCAAAAGTCATTGTTATTATCATAATGGGTGTGGTTGGACTATATTGCAACACATCAAGGCATTAAATTTCCAAACTACTGGAGTCTCAGAATGACACATGGAACATGCAAAAGTTACCAATGAAGTCTTCATTCAGTATCTTAATAAGATTCATCTGCAGTCATCAAATCAAAGGTTGACATTTTATGTATTTTTCTTGAATTGTAATGTAAAACATGTAAGAAATATAAAAGAACAAAAAATGTTATTTGCTATTGACATGAGTTACAATAGATCACAATCACTTCGATTGAACATATAAGGCAAGAGTTTAGAGAGACCACAAACTTACGAAATTTCAGCAGTCCTGCTTACAGCCCCGGTGGTTCGTGTACTGACTCGATTCAGGCAAGGGTAATTTGTTCTTCATGTTCATAGTTTTGATGCCAAGCCATACTAGTTGATCAATTCATGTACAGTTTGTTGATTAGTTATTCAATTAATAGAGTGCTGTATGCTGTTTTGTTTGAAGGTTTGATTAATTTGTGTTTTCTTATTTTAATCAAGTTTCAATTACACAAGCAATCGATTAATAATGCACTTGGAATCATTCAAACCTCGTCATAGTTGACCTCACAGGAAGCTTGGATGAGGAACAGCATGAAACCACGTCTTTCACATTAAGTGGTGTAACAAAAACTTGGACCCAGTTCTTTGGTTCCTTCTTTGGTTTAAATAATTCGATAAAAATGCGAACCAAAAACAAAAACCATTGACAAAAGCGAGCAAGGCCACCCATACAAGGAAAATGATAATTCAAGAAACTATAAAAGAAATTGAACCCAAAATCACTAGCGAGTTTGTGGTCACACCACCGAGCTAGACAACCACAAAGCCATGTAAACGGTAAATATGTACGTTCACAAGTGAGAAGAAAAAAAGAGAGGTATCCGGTAAAGGAAAAGGAATAATTTGATTGACATTTAAAGGACAAGGAGAAGGGACCATTCTTTTCAATGAGTACGTTTTTTTATCTTCATGTATTATCATTCACTTGAGTCTTAGCAGAGAGAGAGAGAGAGAGAGAGTTCATGTACGTGTCTGTAAAATGTTGTGTTGTTTGCGAAGGAAAAAAAGTCGAAGTGGGTGCGACTGACCCCGTGCATTTGGTCGTCAGCCAATGCATGACTATGGTCTGGCCTGGTCTGGTCTTTTGCTTTGCTTTTGCATCATACACATATTTCCTTTTCAATTTCTCTCCAGTGGGCGAAAAAAGATGGACAGTTCACAAATTGGTGTTGACGCTTCCTCGTACAACAAATTGGCCATGCATATGTTCTCTATTCTCTCTTTACCATCAATTCTTTCTTCACCCCCCCCCCCCCCCCCTTTCTGGGTCCTTGTAATTTATCTTTGTTGCTTTAATTCTATATCGTGCGGACAAAGAGTAGAGAATATGAGTTGCATTGAACGTGCAGTTTGACACTATTTCAGCTTTGTATTGATGCTCTCCCTCAAGAATTTTGAACCTCTTCCTACCACACACGATCAACCGAATGGATCATTATTGAATTATTCTCAGCTACTATACTTTGCCATCCATCACCAAAGGCAAAAATCTAGCTAGCTAGACATGGTTGGCATCTTATTCTTATAATTATTAATAATTTTGTTAAGTTTAATTTAATGGATTGGAAGTAAAGGCCAACGTGAGCATTATTGCAGGTGAAAACAGTGCCTTAGAAGATTCCAAATTCGGCCACATGCAATTAATTAATTGCATTGTTCCATTGTATTGCACCCCCTCTACTATAAATGTGTGGTGTTACTCATCATTAAAGCAAACACTTCATTCATTTTAAGATATGATTATCTATTAATGGTAAGAGCACAATTTTTAACCATTAAAAAATTTTAAATATGTAATTTTTAGATATTATATGAACATGTATAAACTTAATTTCATTTTGAGTTTGATGTGCATAAGATTTAAACGCTATACTTGTTGTAACATTTAAAAAATAAATGTTAATTGAATCAATAACTAGTAATTTAGCACCCACAAAAATTTGATTATGCAATTATATTTTTGAAAAATTATAGTAATATAATTCTTAGATAACCCAATTAAATGGTAGTTAAAAGCTTCATACTTGATTTGAAGACCGTATTGTAGATATTAGACTTGTATTGACAATGATCGAAGAATAATTCATAATCCCTTAATTTTAAACATATATAATAAATTCTCAATTATTGATATTAAATTTGCATATCTAGTTAGTAAATATATTATAATTAATTCACATACAAAATATAATTTTAAAATTTTAAATAGGATTAATTTAATAATATGTAGGTGGTGTAAGAAATTGTGTAAAAAATTAAAAATTTTAATCTCAATTTACAGACATGCATATGCATGTGTATGCAGACATATATAGAATTAAAACCTTTTAATTTTATATGTTTTTAATTATTAAATTAATACATTTTTAATAATTGAGATCAAATTTAATATGTATAATTAATATATTATAATTAATATATAATTTTAATTATTTAATTTAGATTAATCTAATAATATATAAATAGTATAAAAATTATATAAAAATAAAAAAAAATTTCTCTCTTTCTTTATATATATATAAAATAAAAAAAAATTTCAAATATTTTTTATTATTAATTTTTAAATATTTATTAAAACGTGATATAATTAATAACAAATATTTTAAATTATATTTTAATAAATTTTAAAATTAATTTTATAAATATAAATTAAAATATTAAAATATATAATTATTATTTATTATTAATTATATTATATCTCTAAATTTACTCTCTCGATCGATGATCGATCATCGAAATGGTATCTTGGCTGCTGCTGGAATTAATACTGTACCGCATTGCGTTCGTATCCATTGGGAAATGATCCCCTTTCATTTAAAGGCCCGATGAATTAAAAGCACGGGATATAAATATTACTATAATTTGCAAAGACACATACATGCACTTTCCTGGGGATCTTAAAAAGTTTCCCCTTTGTCAAAATTGCCCATGGTTGTTTTCTGTCGCAGGAACAAACTCAAATGATAACCAAACCTCCTACATTTACAATGAAAAGTCACGTAACTTATTCAATCATTCATGAAATCTGTTGATTCTCAAAAGTTGACCATTTAGTACACTGTGCATGTTGCAAACGCTTCACCATGATGGTATAAGAATAAGAGTAAAGAAGTAAGGCCTCGCGCCAAGTATTCCACAGGCAATTTTTAGGTTCCTGCAGGCTTAATCAGGGCATCAAAATATAAAAATAAACCAATGACAGATCTAGTTCACTGAGATTAAGATGTGAGGTAGCTAGCACAGAGCTATGTCACCGTCTAGATTTGCAATTTGCAACGATAGAAAACTACTGATTAGATTGCTGAATTACACATTCATAATACACACATAAGTATATCCGCATCTCTTTCCCGAGAAAGTGACATATTTCTGTTGTTGTAAATGAGCAATGAAGAGGACTTTCGGGAATCAACAGTAAGGGTATGAATTGGAGCTATCATCGATCAATAAATTTCGAACACGAGCCATTAAAGTTGTTATGATGTTGTGATGCATCATAGACCGTACTGTTATTGTGATGTTTTGTGCATAGATAAAAACAAAGCTGTAGGTTCTTCCTGTTAAACCCATGATCATCTTTAATAGTTATTGCTAATGCTTGTGTTGTCTTCTCCATGTGTTGTTAAGAGTTGTATGATATGATTAAGTAAATCCAATCAAAAAAGGACTAAAAATAGACTTACAAACAAAAGGATATGTAAAAATTTTGCTTTATTTGCGTGCTTCCATCGATCGATATCCGAAATGTTTACACATTTTCCCACCACCACCATTGCCAACACCATGCGCTGGCATGTATCTCCAACATTGTCAATCATTAATTGGGCAAAGTTGTTGAGATATATGACTTTATCTTCAAGCAAAAGATTTATATTACAAGTATTAGGGGGTATTTTAATTTATTTTTTTATTTTTAATTTTCTTACTTTAAAAATCTTTTTATTTAAATAATTAAATAATATCTTATAAGATTTATTTATTTAATGTGAAATTTAACTTGTGCTATATGATTAATATTTTTTCCTATTTTTATCTTTATTTATTATTTTTTTGATATATTCATTATAGAATTTTTTGTAGAAACTGAAAATTTTCAGTAAAAAAAGTCTCTTTTAATGTGAAAGAAATGAAAAATGCATGCATGTGATGATTATGTTCGATCTATTTTGATGATAACGATGAATGCCATAGCATTCATGGAATGATCAACGAGCAAAGAAATTCATATTACTCAATGATATTAGCTTGATTGATCAATTTGTACACAATGTGCCCGTGAAAAACATTTGGGAATTGGGATGATATGTGAACACCGTTATCACTACTCTGTGGAGACTATCTAACAAACCATTTTTGTGCAGAAACAATAATGGTTAAAGTGATTAATGAACAATTACGTTTTACTTACAATTTATATTTAATATTTAATACGTGGGTGTGTATGGAACCAATTCACTCGTGAAGAAATCTGGGTCGTGGTGTAGGTGACACTAACACAGGCACAATACAGTAAATATCAAAAGGGACGTAAGAGCCGACTTTGGCACGTGAGGGGCAGACTGAGATGAGATATTGGGTGATGATGATGGTGATGAAGATGATGATGATACCAAGTATGAAGGTGACCGTGAAGCATACGTGTGAGGATGGTGGGATTCACGTGAGACTATAACCAAAAAAGAAGACAGATAAATGGATGTATGCTTCCTGTACGAAAGTTGGGCTGTCAACTGTCAATATTGTTTTGTTTGCAGTTGAAAATAAAGTTTTATCTTCCTCTTTCTTTCAATTCAGTGTTGAGTAACTTGTTCACCTTCACCTTCTCCTTCATGTGGCAGCAGCTGCAGCACAAATTAAGCTATTGAACAGAAGAGAACAAATCAGCTTATTAATGTTTCTTGTAATTAAAGGAAGCAAATCATTATGTATTGCTCAAACTTAAGCTAATATTATTCGAAATTGGGTACGAATTATTCTCAACAAATCTTATTCTAATACGATCCTAATGCTCAATTAAGAAATAAACAAAGGCTAACCCTATTGATGAAGGCAACAAACATTTATATTGCAGCTTGCTTGACCTAAATTGCCACACACATCATGAACTATAAAATTGTTAGTTAAATTGGTTCACATTTGAACCAGTTTGTACCCATAATCACCAATGTTTTGGTAACACATTAACTAAGCATATAATGATTCATTTTGATCGACCAAATATGAGAAAGCTGTAAGAAAAGACATGTCAATCAAACTTCAGAGAATTCTTACACCAAATTTAACCAAGCTATCGTATATGATGCTGGCTTCATTGATGCCAACATTAACTAATTTAACACACATAGCAATTCCCCAAGTGGGGACATTAATAAAGAAACAGTTATGGATGATCTTGTAACAAGGAAATTATGGTTGCCCAATTAATAGTTAATCACATAAATTATTATAAGATGGCAACATCAATGAGAAAAGCAATCCCACATGTTGAAACGGTATGCTTGCTTGCTTGCTCAACTTTTTTTTTTCTTTTAAGGGGGAGATGTATACGATGTCGCTTTTACCACTACCATTGTGAAAACATAGAATTTTGCACTCAAATTTTAACATATTGAAGACACAAAAATGATAGGAAAACTACTCTTCATTTATGCGAAATCATTGTCTCGAATTTAAAGTTTAGTTTCAAGCACTAAAGAATGGGGGGCCAACCAAAATTAGACTAAAAGATTGTGGTTAATTAGCTTGTAAATTATGATAGGGTTGGGTTCTATCATGTGTTAATTCAAAGCCATAAGAAGAAATTTAACATAAATCTAAGAAATAGATATAAATTTATGAAAAAATAACCAAAAACATATATAAGAATTAATGTATGAAAAAGGTAATTTGTGTATTAAATTCAAAACTTAAAAAATATTGAATCTTTGTTCTTCATAAATATGTTAAGGCTATTACATTTTTCATTTTTGTTTAATACGGTAATGTAATATGTATTTAAATTAAGTTAATTAAAAGCAATTATACAATAATTTAATAAATTAAAGTAAATTTTGATTTAAAATATGTTAATTTTAGTTTATTGAATTGGATTCTAGCGAATTTTCAATGTAAATTCATAATTTAATCCAAGTATATTTTAGATTTTTTTTAATTCAATTCAATTTATTAAATTAATAAATTCATTAAAAAACAAGTTCTAGATTTATTGCGAACAAATTTTAAAATTTTTAATTTATTTTAATTCGTTAATTTACTAAATTTATTAAAAAATAAATCCGATCGAATTAAATTAAACAGATTAAACCAATTAAAAAGTGTGCTATACTTACTACTAAAAGCCTATTAGCCATATACAAGTATATGTATGTATGTGTACATGTAGAAATCAAGAAGACACGAAAAGAGGTAATCAAACATGCCCATCTTGATATTTCCAAACCGGTAAGCATGCCCATCCATCGCACCCTCCAAAACAAACCTAACTTGTTAGGAACCTAACATGTTGCACGTGCCCCCGCCATCCATCGCACGTGCACTCTTTCCCACTAAACATATCTCTCACGGTTATGTCCATCTTGCTTCCGTTGTGTTATTAATGCATAAATAGCATACATGAAACGTGTGGAATGACAAATTGACCTTACCAACTAATGCAGTCGGTGATCGTGAATAATAATTAGCAAGGGCATTACGGTCATTTACTCTTATCCAAGGATGGTAGTAGTTTGGATCATTGAGATGACTCTGTACCGACCTTATCTTTATTTTATTCCGTGGTTTGCGTTGGTTTCCAAAGTAATGCGTGTGAAATGACAATATTGGCCGACATTCTCAACGGGCCTTGTGGTCATTTTACACCTAGCAAAAATTATATTAAAATTAAAAAATAAAAGGAAAGAAATTGATTGGTTTTTAACCACAAACCTAGCAAAAATATCATTTTATATATTAGATAAAGTTTTACATAAAATAATTTTATTATATAAATATAATTAAGATTGTGAGATCATTCAACTAACAAAATAAAAGAAATTTATTTATTATTATTAAATAAAAAATTAAAAAAATAATAATAAATATTCTCTCTTGTTACAGCAGTTGAATTGTGTGATATTTTTTTAATTTTTATTTATTTAATTAATAAATATTTTTTATTTTATTGATTAAATAATGTCAACTATAATAAAATAAAAAAATTATTTATTAGTAGTGAATAAAAAAAATTTAAAAAATATCAAAAAATTTTTTCACTAAATTAATTAAATTGTATGTTTTTTTTAAATTTTTTATTTAATATTAATAAATAAATTTTTTAAAATTTATTAATTAAATAATTTAAACTATAATGACTTGATAGGAATGCCAAACTTTCTCTGTATAATATTTGCATTGTGAATTGAAAGGACGAATGCACCCTCAATCTTGCATTCTAGATGAGGGTATTCTAGTCATTTAATAACAATAATAATAATATATTGCAACTCAAGTCTTTGTTTTTTTATTTTTATTTTTTCTTGTTATTATATTTTTCTTTTTTTTTAAAAAACAAATTATTTTGTCATCAAAATAAATAAATATAAAAATAATGGTGGGTAAAAAGGGGAGATGAAGAGGAAAGAATAGCGACCTCTTCTCTCTCAAGGACTGTGCTGTGTTGTGTTGTGTTTATTGAGAGAGATATCAGTTTCCTTCGTTCTCCTCTTAAGCCTCCATTTTCTCTTATTTTTTTTTCTCCTTTTCTTTCCACAGGAGTGATTGCAAAGAACCAGCACTCGCTGCTGCAAAGAAAGAGCAAACTAAGAGAAAGAAAAGGAGAGAAAGAGAAAGAAAGAGACGACAGACAGACTGAGGGACTATACACTCAAAGAGAGCAAACAGAAGAATTCAACAAGCTTTCAGTACCATACAAGGGAAAACGATATCTGAGAGCTTTATAATTACATCCTCTCATACTCTGCAACTCTAAGAGGTATGCGTAGTTATAATATGTACTTATATATGTGTCATGACCATACGTGTGTGAACATATGATGAACACCGCTGAAAATGATGATGGGTATTAAAAAAATAATATTGAAAAAAGAAAGAAAGAAAGAAAGGAGCCAAGAACTAATTTGATACTCTTACTTTTCCTTTTGTTTTTTTGCTCTGTTATCTGTTTTGTCTGATAATTAGATGTGTGTTCTTTGTTTTGCTTGTCCATAATCGATCTACAGAGAATTTTAAAGTAAGGGAAGGAAGGCTGCAGCACTAGAGAGCAAGGGAAGGCGATGATGATAAAAAAGATCTTGTTGACATGGGAATAGCAACACCACCAGTTTTACCTACTCTCACTCACTCAAAGTCTCACAATCCAATTTCAATTCAAAACAAGTCAAACTGTTCGAATTCTATGTCCCAAGATTACCACCAAGGCATCTTTAGCTTCTCGAATGGCTTCGAGAGATCAGCCGTGTCTCATCAAGAACAACAACACCACCAACAACAGCAACACATAGCACAGCAGATCCGCAGAGACAAACTAAGAGTTCAAGGCTATGTGCCGGCACCACCATTGGTAGGTATTGAAGAGGAAGAATCCTGTGGTCTGCCTGTCTACGACGCAGCCGGTATGTTATCTGAAATGTTCAATTTTCCTTCTGGTGGAGCCGCCTCCACTGAATTGTTAGACCACCCTATACCGTCTAGTACTTATCGAACTGCACGGCCAACGGCGGCCAGCGAGTGGTATGGTAATAGGCAAGGGATGATGGGAGGTTTGGGGTCTTTAGGCAATTCAAAGAATCATAATGACCGTGACAGTTTAGCCCAACATCATCATCAGATTTCAGGCATTAATGCAGACTCAGCAGCAGCCATGCAGCTTTTCTTGGTGAATCCGCAGCCAAGATCACCGTCTCCAACTCCTCCTCCTCATTCAACTTCTTCTACACTTCACATGTTGTTGCCAACTCCATCTTCTTCTCTTCAAGGATTTAATGTATCAGGACCAGAAGGTGCTTTTGGGACTAATACTGTGATCTCTCCATCCCAAATGACATGGGTTCCAGATAGTGGCCATGGAGGAGGCAGCGCTGGCGCACAGCTTAACAATCCAAGTGATATTGGTGGAGTAGTGGAGGGCCAAGGCCTTTCACTTTCGTTGTCATCATCTTTACAGCACTTAGAGGTAGGAAAAGCAGAAGAATTGAGGATGGGAGATGGTGGGTTACTGTACTACAGTCAAGCAGGAGGTTCTTCGTCTGCTCAGTATCAATACAAGAATTTGGGTAGTAATCAACAGCCAATGCATTTGCAAACTGGTGTGGGTCAAAACCATCAGGTTCGAGTTGGGTACGGATCTTCCTTAGGAGTGGTGAATGTTTTAAGGAATTCCAAGTATGCTGAAGCTGCCCAAGAATTGTTAGAAGAATTTTGCAGTGTTGGAAGAGGTCAGTTCAAAAAGAGCAAGCTCGGTAGGAACAACACAAACCCTAGTTCTAATCCTGGCAGTAGTGGCGGTGGCGGTGGCGGGGGTGGTGGTTCTTCTTCATCAACAAAGGATCTCCCACCTTTGTCAGCCGCCGATAGAATTGAGCATCAAAGAAGGAAGGTCAAACTATTTTCCACGCTTGATGAGGCATGTAATCTCTCTCTTTCCATCTCACCCTCTCCTTCTATCAACAGTCAAGACCCAATCTTTTTGTTTTTTTTATTATACTACATTATATTTTTTTCAAAGCCACGGTACAGAATATAAAATTCCGGCTAGTTTTACTAAATATTTTAAGACCCAGATAGAGAAAAGCCGGCTGGTGCAATAGGGTTCTATAGGATGATCTAATTGGTAGAGTTTGATTACGCAATTGTTTTTAAATTTTTAAAAACGTTAAGCACTGTTTCGCTGATTGGATGGTAGGGGTGCCGAAGGGCAAAGAGTCCAAGAATTTTGTTAGGGCAAAAAGTCTCAGAAATTTTGTTTGGTGAGACATGAAAAACGACTATTATAACTATGTGTCCAACAAGATGCGACGTTCCTTCTGTCTGGGAAGATGACCCTTAAGCCACCATATTACGTAGGATTCTTGCAAAGATGCTGCTCATAGAGATCCATGCCCGTCATAGTAATAGTTCAGAGAAACTGATAAAAGTCATTGATATTTTATCTTTTTTTTTTTCAATTGACTTCGGGAGCCTTCTCTTTTTTTTTCTCCTTTTCTTTTCTTTCTTTTCTTTTTAACTTCTTTCTCTCTTAGGTCTTGCTTACACTCGCAATCCTGTCAATTGGCTATATTGGGGAGAGATAGAAGGCCAAGAAACACCAATGATATTCTGGGTCTCTCATTAACAATCATTTCTTCTTAAATGACCCAAATAAAATTTTCACTGTACCTGATTTTGATTCACGCAGTTGTTCTTACACTTAAATTTCCTTTAAGAGCAAAAAAACTCTTATCAAATTATTTTGGGGTTACTGAGAATTCTCAACGAGGAACTTGTCCTTTCTCTTCTCATCATCTCTTTCTATTGTTTCATGAATATCAAATCATGCCACAAATCCTATGCCGTACGATGTTTCTCCGTTTTAGTTACCCTCTCTCTCATTTATTACTTCTTTCTTTGGTTGGTATGGCCGTGGGGGGGTGGTGGAAAAAAATGAGGAACTTTCTTCCTGTTTATACGTTAACAAAATAGAGATTAACGGGCAACCTGAATGTAATCAGATATCATGATGTTCTAGAATTTTAGCATGATGATAAATGGTTAACCAGTTTACTTCGTCGGTGCATGTGATTTATGGTTGCAGGTGGATCGGAGATACAACCATTATTGTGAACAAATGCAAATGGTAGTGAACTCATTCGATCTAGTGATGGGCTTTGGCGCAGCAGTTCCTTACACTGCCCTAGCCCAGAAAGCGATGTCTCGGCATTTTCGTTGTCTAAAGGACGCAATAGCAGCACAATTGAAACACAGTTGTGAGCTGTTGGGAGAAAAAGATGCCGCAGGGGCCTCAGGGATAACCAAAGGAGAGACCCCAAGGCTTAAGTTACTTGATCAAAGTCTAAGGCAACAGAGAGCCTTTCACCAAATGGGTATGATGGAACAAGAAGCTTGGAGACCACAAAGAGGCTTGCCTGAAAGATCTGTCAACATTTTGAGAGCCTGGCTTTTTGAGCATTTCCTTCACCCGTACGTTGTCTTCACTTATCTTCGTTACTATTACCAACAGAATCTTAATCGAATTTTCTAGTAATTTTCGTTTGTTACTGAAGCTAAATAACAATTAATTATTAAGGTATTGACGTTATGATGATACTCTATAACACCAAATTCAAGCTGTTTTATTCGTTGTCTGCCTTTCTGCTTTGTGCATTAGAGAAACAGTGATACAGTGCCCTTGGATGTTGTCTCTTCGCCAAAAAGCTGTGGAAATTGCTTACTGCTTTTCATTATCTTTACTCGATCGCTTGCTTTCAGACCCCAGGAATTAGTGTTATACATATAAACAAAAAAAAAAAAAAACCAACTTTGTTATGGTATAATTTCACTGACTACCTCTCTCTTTAGCACACTTTCTTTCTAACAAAGCTAAAGAGTGGTGTATGTAAATTAATAATCAGTGAGAGCAGTTGTCCTCTTTACTTCTGAAAACTGCAACTGCTGGACTGAACTTTTCTTGGCTTAGATTCTCACGCCCATGCAGGCAAAGAAGAAAGCTTCAATACCATTCGCATACATAAAGACGAATGATTCTTTATACAGTTTCGGTAAAGACTCTGATGTCATTTTCTTGTCCTCAGGTACCCAAGCGACGCTGATAAGCATCTGTTGGCTAGGCAGACTGGTTTATCAAGAAATCAGGTTAATTTCCCAACCCCCTCCCTCTCTCTCTCTCTCTCTCTCTCTCTTTCTTCCTCGCACTAAAAAACAATAAATAGAGTAAAAGAGATCACAGGGAGAGAGCGTTTTCATCTTTTTCGGTCCCTGTTACACTGCATTTTATATATATAAAAAAGGCCCTCTCATTGTAACGAAGAATACAAAGAGAAACCCTTAAGGAAGAGACCATTTGTAGGTTCAGATAAACTTGCACGGTTTTGTGTTTTATTTCTCAGCCTTTATTTTATCTGCTGGGGAATGACCTTATAGGTTTTATACCCTTGTTTCTTTTGATCTTTCCTTTGGATTCCTTTCCCCAAGGACATAAATTCTGATGATGTGGAGAGACATAAATACTATTGGCGCAACTTCCTTTCTTATTAAGAGCAGAACCTAGCTTCAAGTACACACAAGAGATGAGACATGAGAGTTTGCAGCTTTGACTGCCTTTTCCTTGCTAGCTCACTTTCTCTCTTGGATCAAATGACAGTATCACACTATCCAACCACACGATAACAATCATAAAGGCAGTCGATCAAATTTATTGTGTACTTGGAATATACAGAGTTAGATTTCACAAACAAAAACAAAAGGAAATTACTTTTTTTTTTTTTTTTATAACTCTAGTACTTAGCTAGCTTTTACAGTGCTATGTTAAATGCAAACTCTTAATCTATTTGATAATGGTGGATGTTTAAATTTACAGGTTTCAAATTGGTTCATAAATGCAAGGGTTCGGTTGTGGAAACCCATGGTTGAAGAGATGTACCAGCAAGAAACTAAGGAAGACGAAGCAACACTAGAGAGAGAAATAAACCAAAGCAGTGGCAACAACAATAACAGCGGGATTGCACAAACACCAACGCCTTCAACAACAACAACAACAGCAGCAGCAACAGCAACAGCTGCAACAACAGCATCAACAACAGGCAAAAGATCCGAATTCAATGAACTAGAAAGCGACCCTTCGCTAATTGCAATCAATAGACAATGCTACTCGGAAAACCACGCAAAACAGTCAGCTTCCTCCACCATTATTGCCACCACCAGCAATCCCAACACCCATGAGGTGGCGCCACCATCTTTTCCGACGACTCACATTGTTGATGACACTTGTCGACGTGGCAGTGTGATTTCAGCTGCTGATTATGGGACCACGGCTGGTAATGGTAATGTTGCTGATCTTGGATCTACTCTTATAAGGTTTGGGACCACGGCTGGTGATGTGTCACTCACTCTAGGGCTACGCCATGCTGGAAACATGCCTGAGAACACTTCTTCTTTCTCAGTTAGAGATTTTGGGGATTGTTGAATTTTATTTTAGTTATTTTTACCTTTTCAAAAGAATTACTCCCCATTTTATGTTCTTGTATCCCTCTTCTATCCTATCCTCTCCTATCCTTTTCTCTATTCTACTGAGAAGACGATACATAATGAAGAATTTAGCATATATATTAAAGTAGGTGGTACGTACGTAGCTTTATGGGGGTTGGGGTGTGGTGTAGTGGTGATGGTTTGGGGGTTCTGTTACTGTAATTGTTAATACGTACTAAAGGTTTTCTACCTTTGAATTACTAGAATAACATGTAATCCTATTTTGGAAGACAATTGACATTCGAGAGGGAGAGGGAGGATTTGCCAGCCCATTTTCCTTGACTTGGATAATCTAACGGATTTTTGTGGTTATGTCTGCGTATAATTTATAATGACGACAGAACCCTAGATATGAGATGACCTATGCATATATCTCCAATACAATATCTGTGTAGATAAGTCCACGATTGATAATTGATATAGAATCAAACGGTGCAAATGCGGACAGATGGATTGTCACCTTCATAGGTATGAACATAGGATGATTTATTACCAGTTTTAAATCTAGCCATAGCCATAGCCATTTCTGTGAATTTCTCTTTCAGCAGGACTGCAAGAAATTATTGTCGAGACACAATAATTATACAGTTGTAGGAAAAAGCCTTGAAGTTTGTGGAGTTGATCTCTCTCTCTCTCTCTCTCTCTCACACACACACACACACACACACACACCCCACATTTGAATTCGTATACATGAAGCCAGCTTGGTAGCACACTCTTGTAGAAATTAACATGAGAAAACACCAATTATCGTGCATGGTAAATAGGAATTATGGATGCTCTCGATCTCCTATCCTACAATCTTGTCCCAATTGCTCAGGGTGCCATATGCTTTATTGCAGGTAATCACACAGACCAGACCATCAATTATGCCTTGACAACCTAGACATATATGTGGTCCTTAGCCTTGCTGTCGTCCACTACCACAGTTACATATTCTCTTCACAATTCGACAATCCGTTTTTTTAACAACATATTGGAGCCTATTTATTCTACTTAATAAATATAGCAACTAAGCTCAGTAGAAGGCAAAGAAACACATTCTAAGGTTGCAAGAATTCTAAAACTATAGAATCAAAATATCGTCGACAATCCAAAAATGCTATCGATTTAAGATTATATGAAATTCTCACGCATGGGCATTTGCATTTTTTAAAAATTTTACTTTAAATATTGATGCCAACTGAACTTATATACAAATATCTCGCATGTTCATAGTTAAAATTACAACAATTTGTCTAGTTTATGAGGAACTTAAGCTTGTACGAATTAATTATCTACAGAAACAAAAGAGTATGTGAACCTCGTGGTCTTGGAGTGCGGGTGTCAAACTATGTACTCTCCCGGACTTAATAGAGATAGTTATCAAGAAAGAAGAAGGAATATTAATGATGGAGAAAGAGATGCGGTAATTTCTACCATGTAGAGGGCCCAGAGTTTCTTACAGAGAAGGTTCCTTCCCACGCATATATATCAATATCAGATCGACTGCAGGTTAATTGGATCATACAAGACAAAAAAAAAGCGGAAAATTGTTTATAAACAGCCATTTTCGCCTAATTCAACCTATTTTTATAAGGTCAATGAATGAGTGATGATGCTTTGCTTGTTTTGTTGAATGAAAACAGCAAACAAGAAGAGTTAGAGAACTCGAATCTTTGCTATTTTGTCTGGTTTGCTGATAGTGTCGCTTTGATACATCCCAATATAGCTTGTCTAATGTCTGTCCTTTTTTTTTATGGTAATCGGTCGGGTTAGCTGATAATAAACGCAAGGAAGATTCCTTAAAATCCAAAATAATAACTTGCAAAGCAACAAGTGCTTTCTACCTAATATTTATGGTGCCTTTTCCTTCTGAGAAGAACACTTTAACTGCTCGAAAATAACAAGCCCCAGCAACAGCAGTATTGGATATTGCTAAGCTGTTGTACTGTAACGATCATCAGGTTGATTTCCTTTTGAATGCAAGCCATGTAACAACAAGTGAGAAATTAAGTGTCAGCAAACCCATGCAGTAGTTAAAGCACTATCAGCTGCAAAAATAATAATAATAATAATAATAATAAAACAAAATAAAATAAAATACAATACAATACAAATCCTTGAAGCTCAGTGGTGCTTTTTCAGACATGTTATTATCGAGGCACCAAGCGATGTCACTTTCAGTTGTAATTTATAAAACAGATAAAAAAAAACAGCTTAAACGCAGACACACATGGTTGAAGGTCTCCTTCTATGCAATTTATACAGTAGAGAGTCTTGTTTAGGGTTTGCAGGAAATCATCTCTAAATTAAAGAACCTACAGAAATGCTGAAAGCTACAAGCAAATTGAAGTCTACTGCACTTTTCAATTCGTTGATGTAAGAACATTAATTGAATTGAGCTCACTGTTAAAGTGAAATTTTAACTGGGAAAAAGAAAATAAAAGAGTTTGGCTGGTTTAAGATCGACCACATTAAACAAGAACAAGAACAAAACAACCCCATTTCTATATATGTTGAGTATTCTTAAATGAGCTACATGTCTTTTTTGTTTTTTAGCCTTACATTCAATGTGCGACATTAATGTGGCTTTTCTGGCAACTACTGGTCCATTTCTCTGAGACATTGTTCATAACACCCGAGTCATGAGCCTGAAATAAGCTCCAGGCTGCCAAGCCTAATCAGCAATAGCCATAGGTCTGAAATAAGCTCTAGGCTGCCAAGCTTAACCAGCAATAGATATAGGTAGCTCTATATACTACTACTACAACAACTACAGCTACACAAAAATCAAAATCAGTTTATACAGAGGTTGGTTAGATGCATGCAGAATGGTTTTTTTGTCTGGTTTGTTCACATAAATTACAAAATTTAATGAGAAAGAAAAAGAAACGGACGAAAATTTGATGTGGAGGATTTGTTATTTGTATTTGCATGGTCATTAAAGAAGAAGACCGAGGAGGGACCCAACCCCCCGGCCCCCCCTTGTAGAAAGAGCATTAGTACAATAACGTGGGTGGACCCCCGAACTGAGATTGATAGATGGGAGGTTACCTGTCGTATGTAATCCAAGGACTGTCGACCAACCAGAGACCTGTACCTGGGGTCCATTTTCGGAAGTTGGGATCCGACATTGATCTATCATGATATACAGGGTAGGGGCCATGCCGTCGGGGCCGAGTAATCAAAGATTCAGTGCAAAAATTAATTAGATCATAGCTAACGGGAAAATCCCCCGAAAAGCAAAAAAGAATGACTCGGCGGAGTGCAGGCCAAGTAGTAGTAGTTGGACGTGTATCGGCTTGAAACAGGGCCCAAGTTAGAGTCGGCCTGAGCGAAATAAAACGAGAAGATGGGCTGGGAGGACCCACCCCCGAGACATAGGCCGGCGGCAAAGTTCATTCTCAGTTCCCCAAGCACATTCATTCATCGTCAATCAAAGGGTAAAGGGGAATTGGTGGACCCCCGCCATTCATTTCTCTGCTCGACATCCTACGCTGATATAAATGACATACACTCTATCGACTGGTGACTATACATTGGGGACCCGATCAAGGTCTGTAGTAGGTTTACTGACACACTACTGAACCCTAAGAAGTCAAGGTCGAGCCAAGAATGCTCATTTTTTAATAAGCAATGTATACTGAACAATGTTCGATTGTCTATATACATAGTTTGCTCATGTTTTTCACGACCCATGTCCTAAATTATCATTACATCCCTAAATTCTTGTCTTTTTCATGTCCATTTTCTTTCATACAGATATGTTCCATTTCATGGGGTTGGCTTCAAGAGAAGAAATGTTAGTCTGCTTAACGGAAGCTGAAACAATGTTAAAAATGGGCACGTAAATGAGGATTTAAGAGAGCTGGGAACACGGAAACTACCACGAGTAACTTGTGGTCCTGTCTTTTCGGAATTATATAGTGGGATTGAACGTGGGGTCTACTGTTTACAGTGTTTTGCCATTACTTGAACGTACATGTTTCCTGCCATTCTTGACCTCCCTTTTCAAATGTTGGTCTTTATTACTAAACAAACTGTACTAGCCTTATGGTATGGAATAATGACAGTTAATAGCTGTCTTTATTACGAAGCTCGTGAACTTTAGAAACATTGTATTTTGATTCTATTTCATTTTCTGAATGGGCATTATTGTCCCAATGGTGCTGTTTCTAAACTTCATTGCATTTGCAAGCACGGAGGTATCAAATTTCACATGTACCCTCAGATGCATTAAAGAAGAATGAATTTGCTGTGTCTTTCAGTTACAGGCAACGAGGTCTGACGATAAACATACAATTCTGCTAAAAAGAACAAACATTTACTTCACCAGAAAGATGATAAACAAGAACCAAAACAATCCGATGCATAGGCCAGCCTGAATAACTGCTACAAAATTAACTTATTAGCCAACCTAAAAAAGTGCTGCTAGCAGAATCTAGTACTGCCGATTGCAAGGTACCAATTAGCTCTTCTGGCAAGATTATCCAAAACCATTACAGCAGAACTATAAAGCATTATTTTTTACATGATAGTAGTTAAACAGAAATCTAAATATGAAGTAAATTGTTAACTAAAAATGAGAAAGAACTAAAGACATATTGAACAGATCAAATAGTCCTTATGACCAATCATCCGGGTTAGCCTTCAATGAGTTAATAGCGTTTCACAAGCAAAAAGATAGTAGAGTAGCTTGAGTCAAAGCACTCACCAAGATCAACCAGTTTTTATGGGTAATTACAGTGCTCTCTGACTTTGCATGGCAGGTGCATGTGATTCAGAGAAGAAAATCAATAAAATGGCTCAATGGAATTAAACTAGGTAATCTTCCCTGTTGTATAGCCCACATGAAGCAACAACTCGAATTACATTACCTTCAAAGCATTTCAACACCAAGCAATCAATCCAAATTCATCAATTCAGAAAATGTTTCATACACCCCTTATTGCATATTTATCAGAACATCTGCATGAAGGTAGTCAACTGAAATCACAAACTCTGACTCCAGTGGGATTTTCATGTTAGCTCTTGCGAAAAAAGAAAACTCCCTACTAGCTTTTCTTTCGAGTTTCTTCATATTTAACATCGAAGTAAGTTCTCCACAAACAATGAAATCTTCTACTTATTTTATATGTGATCATCACTCTCACACACATTGACATTTTTTCAGCCTACTCCTTTGACGTCATCGAGTTATCTGACTGGACTACATTACCTTGAGCATCACCATAAGGTCTGATAAAAGTCCTCCGCCACCAGACCTCAAAGGCTCTCTGAAGATTTGGGCAATTGTCACCTCCCTTCAAAAAACTCCCCAACCACGAAAGCAGAATACTCTGCTGGTCCTCTAAAGACAGGGTGAGAATTGTCCTGCCAATTCCTTCCTCCACAACTTTCCTATCAAATGACTGGCACCCATGTTGCAACCAGCTGTAGTCATCAATCAAGGGCTGTAACCAGGTTTGTAACAACATCTGACGAGTATCCTTGCATGGTAGCAACTCTCCTCTTCCAATTCCAACAAACACTCTTGCCGTAATGCAGCTAACCCTGTAACGAGACACAATAGGCATTTTTGTATGTAAGGAAGCCAATTCTTGTTGCCTAGCCCACATTACAGCAAACTCATCTGCTGCTTGCCTATTTGCTAAAATTTCAAGCAACCATGAGAGGTTATCAGCCTCTAGAGTTATTTGCTTCACCACAGGTTCCTTGCTGTCCAAAGATTTATCAGCGAACTCTGGTTCAGTAGCTTGCCTCAACAGAACCACCAGCGAATTCAAGCAGCTTCTGCAAGACATATATATAGTTTCATTGCAGATGTCTGCTGAGCCCGCAGCATTTGGGACACTGTTTTTTTCCCTTAAGAGTTTCAGGACAACAGATTTCATTTCCAGTCGGCCCCTTTCCTCATTGCTTTTCAGAACTAGTTCCATTATGTGGGAAAGTGCGTCATTAGCTGGATTGGAGACATCGGAGGAGACTCGTTTCAGTACTGGGGTGACTCTAATACCCTCACCTTGAAGTCGTAGGACAGATGAGACAACCTTTTCTTCTTCTTCTTCCCCAACCCATGGAACTGCTTCCAAATATTCCAAGCATGACTTAATGCACAAGCTGAAGCCAAGTAGTTCAGCAACCTGCACAAAAGTTCCAAAAAAGTGAGGTTCCTGTCTATAAAATTAATTCACATTCCCCAGCATGCACAATAGGGACCATTTTATCTCCAGCTTATTCACAGTTAACTAGAATCATTCTATTTCTAATGAAAAGACTGTAAAATGCATAAATTTAAAAGAGGCAGATAAACAGAATAACTGTAAAATATAAATTGAAAACATTAAATATCCTCAACGATAAAATCTCACTGCTTTCACAGACATAATAAGATAACTTGTAAAGAAAGTAATATACTGGACATTGCCATTAGTAGTGCAGCTTTCTCTGTTGCTTGTGTAGGCATCATATATGAAGAAATGTAGAATGAGCCATTCTTTATTGTGAACAATGTTAGGCAGTTAAAGCTTAAGATTAATTAGAGGAGGAAGAATTATTGAGGGAACATAGAGCAACCAATTGTTATGAAAGAAACTAAGAAAGTCAATTACGGTAATTAAGGAATGAGCAACAAAACCTAACAGGAATCAGGAAACATATTTCTATGTTGAAGATTTCAAAATAAGGTAAAAAAGGCAATGTTTAAAGTAACAAACCAAATACATTTTGAGGAACACACAATAAGGTTCTATGTAGAGCTCAAAGGCACAGGAGGAATGGTTTTCTGTAAATCACCTTATTTGTCACTAAAAATCCTCTTATTGTTTGCGATTACTGTAGTTGTTAGAGTTTAAATACTATTGCTGTGCCTTTTCTTATAGGATCAAGCTTTTGAGATTAATGCTTAGTCAACATGGTATCAAAGAATATCTGATTGAGGAATCTAGTGTTTTGTTTGGATGTGTTAAAAATGGAACTAAGTTTAAATACTATTGCTGTGCCTTTTCTTACAGGATCAAGCTTTTGAGATTGACAGTTAGTCAACATGGTATCAAAGAATATTTGATTAAGGAATCTAGTATTTTGTTTGGATGTGTTAAAAATGGAACTAAGTTTGGCACCACAAATGTTTTAAATCCATGTAACAGGCTCGTTAACTAGATTTGACCATTCATGAGAAAAAATAATGAGAGTTCAAATTATTGTTAGGTTCTTGCCTAAAAAATTTAGCCTGTGGGATTAGTGGTGCTTCACATAACAATTAAAACAAACAAGACACAATAACAAGGAGAATGTATTAATTCGCTTTAACATTATTTAGATGTTTGTGTAGATATCAATTATATCAATTACGTGTTCTATCCATATTCGCATTTGAACCATCAAAATATGAAATCATTAATTTTCAGTCAGCGTTTTAAGTTACAGTTGTTCAACTCACCAATCCTAATGGCTGATAGTTGTTTTGGGTTGGGGAGTCACCAAAAACAAGAATAATTAACATTCTCTCTATTCAAGCAATTGACCTGATATTATCAAAACACCAATGAATAATCTCCTAGGTTTGAGCATGGACCAGAAAAAGCTGCATAAATGAATTCAAACTCCATATATATCCCTCGTTGACAAATTGAAGGTTAGTCCAAAACTTGGTGATACTCTACCCTGCCATAACACTACTTGGCCTAAGGGCAAAAGATTTCTCTGACATTATAAACATAGACACTATCCTGATTAAAATTTGTAATGTCTGGGCAGGACCAATGTGAATAAATTAACTGCATAAATAATAATCGCGGTTTTTGCAGTCCATCACTAAAGCAATTGTTTCACAGGGTTGATAAAATTTGCAATTGACAACAAAACATAAAACAGATACCATATAAATGATGCAGCCAACTGAGATAAATAAGAAAATTACCTTGAGGATACGTAGTACATGTGAAACACTTTGCTTGATTAACCTTTGCTTCATATCTTTGCAATACATCAGTCCCACAGTTTCAACATAAATTTCGACATCCTCACAATCACCAATTTCTAAACAAGACAAACTAGACCACTCTTCAGAAAGCTTATCTGCAAAGAAAGTGCTGTTCTCCACAAGAATATTTTTGTGCACACTCAGCTTCACCCAGAAGCCTTGCTTTCCCAATAAAATCACCATTGTGTTGCTGGTTCCAGGTTCACCAAACTCAACTGCCACCTTTCTAGGCAAACTTTCCAATTTGGGCCTCGGAGTTCTCTCAGGAACCACATTTGGTGCACTTATACTTGGTGTATCAGAGCCACAGCTTCGTGGACCATCAGAAGCAATTTCTGGTCTTAATGGAGTTGACGTTGGCTTTTTTTCAATCAATGGGGTTTGTTTCTTCTGGATAGTAGTTCTGTGTGGTGGTGAAGAGGATTTTGGCTTGTTCAGTGGATTTTGTGCTTTAAGGGTCTTCTGAAACACAACAGGAGATGGGCAACACCAAAAACCTTCTGGTGTCACCGCAATTGGAACATCTCTAATCTTGGCTTGACCTTGTTCTACCCTCGGAAGTTTAATTTCAGCCATATTTAACAATAAAATTTTACCATAGAATTCAATCAAGATACGGCTTTTACAGCAACAACAAGGTTTTTGACCCCTTAACTATAACTGAAAGTAACTAAATAATAAATTAGCAAAGCATTGAAAATAAAAACTAGATTTTAAGTCGATCCTCAGAAATCTAATATGTAATATCCTTCAAATAAATAAATTACACCCCAAACTCGCAAATTAATAACAGTATAAAGTTTCCAAAGAGAAAAAGGTCAAATTTTTTCAATGCCACAGACCATCAAACCTTTTCTCCGAGCTCCTCCTATCTAAACGTAGATCAAATCCCAGACAGAAACTAGACATAATAAAGATGTATACTTTAGAAAGATTTTACAAAGAAGAATGAAATGGTTCTTTTTTATGCCCAACAAACGGAATCTGGAAAACCAAAAGAAATAAAATAGAAAGAAGAAAACAGCTAAAAAACTTACCAAGGACTGGACAGAGACTTCACGGATTACCCAAAATCTCTTGGCACTTATTTTTAAGCCCACAAGTGGCTAAAATGATTGAACAAGAGCTAGGGTGTCAAGCATCAAGGGAACCACTAAACAAAAGCTTATGCAGGAGATGAACATTGAGTGAAGTGTATCTTTATTATTATTCTAGACAAAGGAAACAAAAGAAAAAAAGAATTGGAGAACAAAAGAACAAGCTTTAAAGTGAAAGAAAAAGGGAATAAATAAGTGAATGACGGATTGCATTGTGTTTTGCTCCTTTTACTTTACCAGTGAGAAGCTGGACGTTGTATTGTGTCTCACTGTGCTTTCCCATTCTGATGATAGCATCACATTGATCCCTGGGTCTCAGTTGTTGCATGCCATCTGCGTCTCTACTTCTTAACTTAATTATAGTAATAACATCCGAAGCCCTTACCTTTTATCTTTTCTCAAATAAAAGCATATGTTTCAAATTGTATCAAGGAAGTCCCTGATTCTTAGTAACAGCCTAACAGATATTTTAATTTTTGTTATTTTAGTAAAGGTGATGTACTTATTTGATACAAATGAAGAAATATATACTCACTCAAGAAATTATCAAAATCTAGGGACCCTTATGTCATTATCCTCAATTTTGTTACATATTAATATGCTTAGGGTAGTTCGAAGTGTTAGCTTGATGGGTTTAGTGGACAGCCGTTGGATTTTCTAGGCAAAGTGAGCGTCGTTATCAGGAGATGGATATATGATAGAATGACCGGAATGCACTCACGGTAACGCTAAATTTAGGTCTGAAAAGCCCAGATGGTGCATGGGCAAATGAGACAATTATCCTATAAATGTAAATGATAGTAGCATAGTACAGATAGAAAGTGATTGATGGTCTAAACTAAACTGCCAGCGATTGTGGAGACAATGCTAATATTTTATCTGCTTTTGTTAGCCTGATAGAATCTAATGGTTTTTGTTTGTTAAGTTGCCCAATTCATTATGCATGCCCAAGCCTAAACCCAAGTGCTGAGTCAAAGCCAAACCAAAACCACTACAATTATTACTCTTGAGTTGGGGTTTTGAAATTTAATCCCAACAGTTACATTCTCCCATGAATCATATATTCTTTCTAAATAATGGGTTTGTAATCAAATACTATGCAGCAAAGTCTAGTTGATTCTGTGTGCCACCCTAGCTATCCCTTAATCATTGCAAGCATCTTCTTCCTTGTACAGGCTCCCTGTCCTTCTCCATCAATGCTTGATTTGTCAGTCTAACTCAAATCTAAATCGTATTATTTGTGTACAAAAGTATCTTTCACGTGGTTTGTAATTCTTAGTAATTGCCCATTTACTTTTTAAAAGTAGTAAGAAAATTAAACAGAAGGAGAGCCGTGTGAATAATGCCAGTTTCGAAAATCTTTTTGACTTGGAAAGGGAAAGTTTTCTTTATTATGACTGATGGTCTTTGGGTCCTGCCAGCCCTGCCTGCGTGCCGAGTGCAATAATGGAGGCTAGCTGCAGCTGCTGCTGGTAATTGCATAATACATGCAAGAAATGATACAAAAAGAGAACACGTTTTCATCATCATTCATCGAATCGAATGGTCCCAAAAATAAAGCAAAACTGTTCCATGGCTTTGCTGGAATTTTGGCCCACTCAGTCTCATACTCATCTGCCAATTCATCCATTCCTTCTAATTCTTTTATTCCATGTGCTACTACATTAAGATTAACCTTATTCATTACCAAGTAATCATGTCAGCATCCCGCCTAGTCATAAGTAATCAATTCAAAAATTTGACCTCGTTCTGAGAGGAAGCATGCATCAACTCAACATTACTTTTTTTTTTTTTTCCAAAGAACAACTTTTTGAATTGAATGGATGATGACAACAGAACAGAGGCTTTTTCGGATGTATTTAAATTTTCTTCCCTCTCTTACAGACCACAATCATGTTAACAGAAATCCCCAACTTCTGTAAAGAAAGAGACAAGAAGCAGGCACGGCGGGCAGACATCTTATCCGTGACCACGACAAGGATGTTTTGGCTCACATGCTGTTGCCTCTTTTTGCGTTTTCTGAGTTCAGATGCACAACACGTGATGAAAAGGTTTAGATGTAAAGTGGGCTATCTCTTTTCTGTTCTCTCGGCCTGGCCTTTCCAGAGATAGAGCCCATTTTTAACACCCACTTTCCTCTGCGTTCTTGGTTGTGTCTTACGAGCAGAATCCAAAGGTTGCCTTTTACTTGCCCATGTGCATTTCAAGTCTAATAATAAAAGAACCTTCATTCGACAGTAACATACGCATGGATGCAACTGGCAAAGCCAATAAATAAAATGAACAAACTAGAAAACGTTGACCATGACAAATCTTGCGAATAGGGGCACATCAGAAAACTGAAGAGCATGGCGACACCATCGAATCTGTTCAGGATATGTTCCTTGCTAATGTCATGCTTGTTTGCTTACTCTGCTTCTGTCCAGTTAAATGATCCGGGTACTGGAAATTTCATCATCCTTTTCTTGTTTTTTTTTTCGGGGGGGTGTGTGTGTGGGGGATGGGGGGAGAGGGGATTGTGGTGTGGTGGTGTGGGTGTGGAAGGGTGGGGGGCGTGTAATTGAAACGGGTGTTTATGCTGAATTTTCGGGTAATCTTTTATTTTATTTTTTCTCCATGTGGAATGATACAGATTGGTACTTCTGGTTTCCTCTCTACGCTTTTGCTTGCGCGGTTAATCTGTTGAATTGGATGGTCTCGCCGAAAGCATCAATTGTTTACGCTGCCAAATTAGCACTGTGGCTTGGGATATTCTTGTT
>CP135586.1:1494102-1540550 GCA_032401905.1 Swietenia macrophylla | reverse complement strand
GCTGCAAATTTAACATCAAACCTGAAGGATATTATGCAATCAGTCATGTAATACTACCCTTTACCCCAACAGAATCAATCGCCTTGAAGAACCATGTAACTTTACTGGGAAACATGTCTTAACCTCGAATATTTTAGTGTCACATATGACAAATTGATTTTATAGGAGCTGGGGGAATGCTTACATCTCGACTTGCATAGAGACCAATGTGAGCACGCTGATAATCCATGCTTTCCACAAGAACTTGATGGTTCACAAGATTTGGCAAGCAGCTACAAACAAAAATCAATAAATCAACAGGAGTCCATGATCCACAACACAAGTAGATCAAACAACAGCAGCAATTAAGATAGCAAAGCTTTAATCTGACCACTTAGTCACAAAATACTATTTCATTATTCACTCTGTCTAGTATCATATCTTCCCTTGAATTGCCGTTCTTTACTATTTGAGGATAAAGAAAAGCACTTCAAGGAACACTAGCTAATGCCAAGGCCTCTGCCTCTTTAAAAACAACATTCAACCAAAATTTGATTTGACACATTTGAACTGTTGCTACAAAAAGAATGTAGCACAAATACAGTAAATAACCCCAGCTCTCAATTTGAGTGAAATTATGCATAATTCCACACAAATGTAACATCTCCATAATCCAACCACCCTACCACAATACTTTATATGACTTCAATTAAAATTATTAGAAGGGAGAGTACGGGTAATATAATCTAGTTATTCCTGAAGCTATCGATAGGGCCATCAAGGGTTCATAAAACTAATACCTATGACTTCTCTTTGCCTCAAAAAATGCAGGTATTTAGGGAAAAAAAAACAATTATGACACCTCCTTCACCTTTATGGCTCCTCAATATATATTTTCCCTCCAAAAACATAAAACAAAAGTTATGGGCCTACCCACATTTCTTCTATTGAATTACAGAACAGAAAATGACCTACTGCACACAACAAATGAAGCTGATCTTTGTATGCATATTACTCACATTCAGATACTAACTGATCTTCAATCATTTTAGTTAGTTCATAATATTATGGATTCAAACCAGGGACATGAAACTTATGATTTCTTTCTGTACGCGAAAAACCTCATAACAGTTTACGACACATTCCACCTTTACAGTAAAGTTTTGTGCCAAGTTCAGATTCAACAAATACCCGATCCGGAGTGTGAGAAAGCATATTTCAGGAATATTGAAAAAAAAAATTCTTTCCTCACCTATGATTGATAAATCGAGAAATATTTCCATACTTGGAGGCATCAATGACATATTGAACCTGTCCTTCAATCAATCTTCCCATATCATTGATACGAGCATCAATGTTAAACATGTAATCACAACCTTCTTTGCCATACCTGAGCAACCATTATAACTACTCATCATATAACACTAAGACTAACATACAATAAACATTAACTGTATTGATTTTAAAAAAAATAAAAAAAGGTAACCTGCTGCGCCTCTTGTTTGCCTCCTGCTTGTCTAAAACCTCTCCAATGTACTCACATACAAATGTGCCTCGCAAAATTGCTTGACCTGCCCTAACTGCCCAACCCTGTGAATTTACACACATATGAGTTGACACATAAAGCCATAGAAAACAATGGAAAGTGAAAGAATTACCTTATTTTCAGTTTTAAAGACTTCTAATTTTACTCGTACTCCATTCTGCAACACCCTATTTGGACAAGTTCTGTTGCAGCTGCACCTGTGATTGCACTCATAAACAAGATAACCCTCCTGCATATTTTGCAACAGAAGAGTGCAAGTGCACATTTTACAAAAACATTCCCGGCTTCTTCTCACACAGATTTTGTTATCAGAACGGCAACTTGAAACAAAAGATAACTAGTTTAAAACTTTGCAATTCTTTTTTTGGGAAAAAATATGTAACTTGATGATCTCATGGGCCAAAAATCTAGCATTCTGACTTTCTATTAAATGTTCATGATATTAAAGATATCCAAGTGAAACCTATGTCGCATGCCAGTAAACTCAAATCATGTCAATGCTTTTGTTCTGCTGATGGAACATACAGACATTAACTTGTTGAATCTTATAAAAGGTTCACAGACATTTTGCAAGAAGAAAGAAAAAGCAGGTTTCCAGCGGCCAAGGGCACATACGTCTTCTATATGCAAAAAACAATATAACTCAGCAACAAGGGCGGTGTCAAACCTAGAGTGAAGGTAGTAATGGCTGACAGTAGAATAAATTTCACTACCTCAAGAATAATCCTTCCTCTCTGATCATATGGGAACTTGCCACACATGGGGTTGCCGTCAATGTCTTTTGCATCTTCATAGTCATTTTCGAAGAGGTATACATGATCACATGTTTCAGGACAACAAGTTGAACTCGGGCAGGCACACCCCATTTGCAAACTCTGCAGTAAGAAAACGAATGAGGTTGAAAAGGAAGATGGAGTGTCTGAACTTATTCATTAATTTCTATTGGCAAAATGCATATAATAGCACATACATGAGCCAGCAAGCATATTTGCGCAATACTTTGGGTGACAGTATTGCACTTCTTTTGTATTAATAGACAAAAAAAAAAATGTAAATGAAATTGCAATAGACTAAAAAGATAAATAGCCCACAAACAGGTACCTCTGCATCAAGATCAAGGGATTGATCAAGTAATGGCTTTGTAACATATGTAAAACTCTCCCAAGGCATCAAGCATCTATGGCTGTCTGAACAATCTGCAGAGATGCAAAGAGTGTCCAAAAGACCCTCATCCACTACACAAGCTAATGGAACTGATTCTTGTCCAGTGCTTATATCATCACACAAGGTCATGCACTTTCGTAAGGATCTTTGCCCAAAATGATGCAAATCAATAATACAATGACACTCATCCACCTCCCACTGACCATTCTCATGACATGATGAATCTGTAGATTGTTGTCCTACAGAAACACTGGGAAGAGGTACAACTGGAGGCAGCCAAAATGGATCCTTGATAATCTTACATCCATTAGAGCATATAAATCCCTCTTGGTGCCATTCCACCTGAACGTTATGCTCGCTGCAAAGCTTGGCTGCCTTTAGATATATATTTTCTGGCAGTAATCCATATTTCTCCTCTAGAGAGGCTTTAAGACTCACCTTGCAGCAAGCTAAGCGAGCCATAGATAAGATATCAAGGTTATTGGGCCGAGGTTTTGTCTTCCTTATCTCTGGAAACAATATTTTTGAAACTGCTGCACATTGAGATTCAGCCAATGTGCCAAGCTTCACTGCCTCAGTTACAGGAGGCAGCACACTTATTTCCCTGACAAGAGACTTTGAAGTCTGGATGCTTTTCTTCATATTTGCAGCACCCCTATTCCTGATCCTATAGGAAACTGCTCCAAGAGCTTTCTTAAATCTAGGACGACTAAGTCTCCCAGATTTTAATTTATAAGCATAATAGCGAATCCCCTTCTTGGGAGGGCGAGAGTTGACCGCATTTGGCCCCATATGAGCAGCCTGATGGTGGCGACCCAGATCAGGAAGCAGATCAAACTTTAAGCCGCAAAATCTGCAAATGAACTTTCGAATAGCACCTATACTCTCAGAATGATTTTCAATGGATGCTGAGTTTGCCTGCTCAGGTTTCGATGGAGAGTCCTTACTCACAGGCAGATTATGTTGTAGAGCAACTTTCGACATTCTAAAATCAACAGCGTGAACTGATAGCACATGGTTCCATAACTCTTCACTATTCCCAAAATGGTTGCCACAAGGAATACATTGGAGAAGCATGCACTGCTCAACAAATTCAACGTGGTGTCTCTCCTGCACATGGGATTCCAAAACTTTCTTGTTAGTAAATGAATCCAGGCAGATAGCACACGCATAACCTCTGAACAGCCATTGTGATTCCTTCTTATGATTGTCCATCCAATGGGTACCGAGCTCTCGGTCATCAAAGAAAACCTGGAAGCAAATTTTGCACTTATTTATCTTTTCATCTTCACAGCTGCCATCGATTGCCAATGGCAATACAGCTGATTCTTCCATGACAGAGGAGGAAACATGTGTATTTTCATCAGCACCAAAGCCCCATATTCTACCGAGTCTCTCTTTTTCACTGGATACCAGCTTCATTAAGAATTCCCCAACACCAAAATCTTTTGAAGCTTCAGAAAGGGCCCACTGAAGTTGAACTTCCATTGGAACTGGGTTTCTTAGGGATAAAATACTCTTGAAGAGCTTATAAAACAATTCACATGCTAGATGCAAATGCAATTTTTGCTCGAGCGAGCAGCAATCCTTCAGAAGATCCATAAACACTTCTTTTGATATAATCCTACTCTTACCATTCCTTGCACGCTTAAGCCAGCTTGGAAGGTGTTTATCACAATATAATGAATGCCGCTTTGGACTTTCATGACATGAATTTTTGCTATTGTGAGAATACAGCCCTATGCAATGCTGCCTTTCGGCATAAGCTTTACCAGAATGCTCTGGCTTCTCAATTAAGCTGTTTCTTCCAAGGAAAGAATCACTCTCCATGACTGAGACTGGATCTACCTGGAGAGGACTTACATCTTCTCCCACCAATACAATGTCCCTGCAAGATGTGGCTTCTGTACTGAGAATAGTCTCCTCATGCTTTCTCTTAAGCGTATTCTCTGGTGAATTCAAAGTCCTTTCTGCATCATTTCTTGGCCTGTGTTTCTTACAGAATGAAGATCCATATAGAGCCCGATGCTTACATCTAGTGCCAAGAACTGTTGTACCTTCACACATTGGAGTATCAGCAGAAAGTGTCACTTCTGCTTTTGCAACGCTACCCATAAAACGAGAGGCCAAATGCACACAACAGTAAACATCACCATCATTTGCCCACCTCACACACTGTCTTCCCTTGGATTCAATAAAAGCTGTACACTGCCGATTCCTATTCCCAGAATCTACAGATTTCTTACTGACCAATTCATTAACAGCAGTTAATGCCAAATCTTTAGTTGGTCTAAGCGGAGTCATAGATTCTTTAACCTCTCCATTCACAGAAGTCAATTCAACAGTTTTGGTCTGGATGAGCTCAGAATTTCCCCCTTCAACAACAATTCCAGCCCAACTGTCAGCCACAGTAGTTGGTGTACCTGTTTGTGCATTTTCCTCCCTAAAATCTTCCCCTTTAGAAATCTCAGATGTAAACATAGTTGCATTTCCAGTGTCTTGATTATTAAAATAATCAGAGTAAATTTCAAGAGCCAGATGTTGATTTGAATCATTGTTTTCCAACTGGGAAGTGTGTGATTCAGCACGACGGACCTCAAGTTTGGGCCTTTTCCTGCTAACTTGAGGACTGATGGTCTGGGGACCATCACTGCTCTGCAGTTGTGTGTCTCCACCATTAGTAAGGGGATGAGATGTTGAAAACCATCTCATAACTTCATGCTTCCAAGTTTTCCACTCAGAACCCAACGTTGGCTGTAATGGTGCATCCCGGAGAGAGTGAACTTCATTCCACAGGATAGAATCATACAATTCCTGAATCAGACAGGGATAAAGGCATCAGCAAAAGATTTGAGGATATTTATGTATTAATAAATTCCATTCATATGGCAAGGAAACTGGTAATATTACATACATCTTTTTCTCACAAGGCAAAACTACAGAATCAGTTCCATTAAAGAAATTGTGCATTATGTCACCAGGAAATTGTGCATTATATCACCAGCTCACTAACTAGTGAATGTTACACTTGCTCATCCTCCAACTTGCAGGAAATTTAGATTATTGAAGCACTAAATATGTCACATAATACATTGGAAAACTAAAGTCTGTGATGAACATTATACTATATCACGTTGCCTCCTAAATATAAGCTATCTGATTTATTGCCTGAGCACAATCTATTCACATTTAACATAATGTTTATTCAAGGGTATCACATACCTCTTTCAACAATTCAGTTGATTCTGCACTATGTGCATTTTGACATCGCTGTACCCAAGCAGGAAAAGAATTCTGTAGCCATTCAGAATTAACGTAGTGCTGCAAGATCATCTGTAGAGAAGTAAAGCAGGATTAATTCATAGCTAAACACTCTTATCGCACCAAGCAAAGTAAATCTAAAAAGAAAAGAAAAGGGAGATTAAAGAAAAAAAAGATTTGTTAAGTAAATGTCAAAATAAATAAAGCATGAGCAGAAATACAAATTCATCTTATTAAGAACGAAGATAATCTAATAAACAAATTAAACTACAGAGAGTTGAATAAGCTGCAACTCAAACAAATTCAACAGTCCATACAAAGACACAAAAATTCATGCATTACATAGAACACAGATACTTTCTGCTCTATGCATTTATGAAAAAATAGTAATAATACAGATATTAATATGCTGTATCCAGTTTAAATAAGCACCACAATCTAAACACCATAGATGTAGAAGAAAATCTGATGATAAATTTATTGACACTATGGAATTGGTGATAATGTAAAGCATGTGATTCAAGTAGCTGTAGCAAAGATAACAATAATATCAATGTGGAGAGACAGTTTCACGTGGTGTGGCAACATTTAAGTTGCTGGGGTGAGGTAATGGCCATGACTAAAATAGTTATGCAAACAACTAAGGCTATGTTTGGGATTGAGGTGTTGTGGTTTCCACAACTGCCATGCAAAGGAAGCACTATATGTCAAATATTACAGTAAAAGTGAGAGGTCCGTACTAAAAGTTAGTGCTTATCAAACAATTTTCAACTTTGCTTTTAAAGTTAAGTGAAAGCTAACGGTACCAAACATACCTAAAGTTTAGACAGATACAACTTTTTTCACAACTAAGCTCTGCCTTGTCCTGCGCTCCCCAATAAAAAGTTAATAATCGCATATTTAAGATATTAAGTTTTGTACTTGTCAAATCATTTCTGATGAAAAATTTTTACTCCTATACTAACATTCTACACCGTATCCTACATTCACTTCCATGGAAATAAGACCACCCTCATGGGAGCGTAGGATTTGAGTCTCACAATAAATTACCCTCTGTTACATACTCATGATTTTGAAAGTATTAGCTTTTAGGTACTGTAATTTTTCAAAATCTAGACAGCACCTAATGAAGGTAATTTAATTTGATATATATTTCTATTGACATGATGTTCTGATTTCCCAACCCTCAAAAAATTAGAGACTTACACTTTGAAGCTTCAAGAGCATCCTTCCAAGATCAGAATAACCAACACAGCGGGAAGCCTCCATTGCAAATTCCTTCCAAACACTCACGTTACGAGCGGTCTCTATCAAAGCCTAGACAAGTTATGAACCAATCACAAAAAATGAAGACTGAAAAGTAACTCAAGAACAAAGGCAAAAGTTCACATCAGAGAAGGAACACAAAAGAAGCAACCACCAAAACACAAACCTCTGAATGGAACTGATCAACAATATTCAGCATGCCAACAGCTAGCTTTTGCATTATATATCGACGTGCAACAGTCAAATCTTTAACCATTCTTAATCCAACTTTGTGTGTCCTATATGCAATAGGCTGAGGAAACTCATTAATTGATCGAACAAGAAGCATATCTGCCCAAGAGTAATTTCTGGTGTGGGGAAAAAATATCACAAAATACTTCTTCCGGTCATGAGTTGGTTTTGCTTTCAAAGTTGATAATGGCCAGTCAGCCCTTGCACATCTGATTCCAGCCTGCCACTTCCCCCTCCACTGACAAGAAAGGATCAAAATGACAACAAATTCAGGGCATAATTTCATTTTCTTTACATAGCATCAGCTAAGGGTTGCAATGCATCAAGGACACAAAGTTAAGCCTCAGGACACATATGCAGTCGAAGAGCCAGAGGATGCACTGGAACCAGTAGATCATGTGCGCATATCATTAAACAAATGATTATTTTCAGGAAGCAACGGGATTAATAAAATCGTTATGATAAAAGTCAATGATACAAACATGAGCAGTTACCTTGACCCAAAGTGCAACAGATTCATCATGTTCTAGCCACTTCGGATCCGAAAGTGATGATTCTCCCTCCCTATTATCACTTGGCAAGTCACTTTCAATAGTATCTACAATTAGATTAGAGTTTTCAGAGGCTTGGCAAGGTCCTGTGCAATAATTTTGCACATTTAAGTCATCTTCTTCAAAATCATGGGAACCACAAGACAATACATGTCCCTCCACCTGACAATCAAAATATGAAGCTCCACTATGATGTCCTTCTGAAATAGGCAATTCTTCCACCATCCCTTGACCTTCACCTTGTCTTTCTGATATAGGTTCTTCAACATTTAACGAGTAGTCATCCATTTTACCATTTACCCTTTGAGCTTGATTTTCACGTTGAGCAGAGTTAGATTCTCCGTCAAACACAAAATCTGTCCCTGAGCTCTGTTTGGCATCAGATTCCCGAACGTGCTGAACACCAGAACAAGAAAGCAACTCCATGATTTGCAGCAACAATATGGTTTATAATGTGTGCATATTCATTGACCATGGGCAAACTCAACTCCCTGCTCAAATAAAGTTTAACCAGTTGAAAGAGTCAGGCATATATGATATCTAAAAGAAAACAAGATAATAGTAGAGAATGCGCGGAGTATAAAATTAAAGATGTATATCTTCCGTCTAGCCTTAAAGAAAACTGATCAAAATGTAAGATATATTTACATGTCTGTCTGTCTATTTGTGACTACATGAATGCTTGCATTTGTGTGACATTCTTTCCGCAAATTGAAGTAAACATATCTTGGATTAAAATACCAAGATCCATTGACAACTTGTGGCTCAACAGATGGTTCCATTTGGAGAGAGCCTAACTAGCTAACATTCATACAATTTATCACCATACAACCTGAAGCATAATGTGGTTGTGACTTAGCTATCCCAACGCGTCTAAATGTTTTTGGAATTGGAACAGATTTAAGGCTTTTAAGCACATGGAAGACTAAAACTATCATCCTTCCTCAAGAAACTGAGTGCCCTTATGTTTAGTTCACAAGCAATACATATGCATGTAATTTAACTTTAAGTAGATAATGATAGAGCCTAGGTATGTGAAAACATGTCAAAAAAACAAATAGAAACCTGAATTTTTGTAGCATTAGTTTTGTTAAAGAAATAATAGGAGATAAAAGCGAAAGAGGGAGGACTTAAAAGTACACAATTTGATAACAATTTTGTGCGATTAAAAAAAAAAGAAAGAAAAGTAACATCATATGCAGAGATAAGAAGTGAAATTAAATTTAAAAATGAAGAAAATTCCCTATTTGTCCCTTCCATTCCAGCATTCAAATAATTTGATATTCCAATTGAATGATTGGTTTTAAATGCCAACATTTAGTTAAGTTCTTGAGTGGATTATGAGGCAAGTACATCCATACTCTTTTTCAATAAAATAGTCCAAATGGTTTTTACAAATTTAAATTCGAATAAAAATATTATTGTGCACAACTATTACTATTTACATTTCCTCTTCGATACAACATGTGTACTTCTGCAGCATCATTTTGTTCCCTTTTTTTTTCTTAAATTAGTAGTGTAAACACATGCTACATTCATGAGTAAATAATGCATGAATATGTCACCACTCTCTTAAATCATCAAGCAACTACATGCATTGAGAATGTTATGCATACTTATTATCATAAAATTCCAAAGTAATTCTGACAAATTCGAATAAACAACATCCAATTAGCATTACCTTACCTTCTTAAAAAAAAATCCAAAATATTTCACAACTTAGTTGGCCTACTATGAATAGAATTTTTCACTGATCATAGAAATTCTAATGATTCATTGTCCCAAACAAATTTAATATTTTGATTCCCAAAGTTAGGCACAAGCCCACAATCATTTTTATTTCAATGTTGTCAAACATGATATAAGTTAGAACTAAGAAAATTTTATAATATCGTATTCCATATTATTATTTAAGATCTCAAATTTTCAATTTAGCAAAAACTAAGACCGGTGCTATGCTCATTTTACGTAAGTTTTGTATAAATAAGAGAATTGCATGCTAAAAGTAGATCAAATCTATTATAATAAAAATGCATTAAATTACAGACAATTTGTCAGCTAAGTTTCATGGGATTTAACATAAGCTTAAAGCTAATCAGGTTAACCCGAATTCTAGGGAAAAACCAAAACTGTTGAACTTCAGATGAAACCCATTTGACAATCACATCAATAACCAATTAGACAGTATACATGAATGACAAATTGGTAAGTAATGGACTATTACACGAACAAAACGACCAATAACCAATTACACTGTATACATAGATCGCAAATTGGTGAATGACAGACTAATGCACTGACAAAACGACGCTGCATAATAACATTGGCGTGACAATAATTTCATCATCGTGTTAAACTACTGGTATAACATATTAATTAATTATCAGAAAAAAAACCCTAAAAGCACAGATAACAGGACTCCATAATCTTTCTGGGATTATCAGTTAACATCTCTTAATCATTAAAATCGGTTACAAAAATTGTTTTAAAATCGTAAATTATCAGCATAAATTGGCAGCATGATGTGATTAAGCCATGACAGAGAATTCATAATACCCAGAAGAGGTATCCCGATCATGAACATGTGCAACATGCTTATAAACCTAGAAGGTGGGTCCAAAATCCCAGATCAACAAAATCCGATATGTACCATAAAACTAAAAAGTCTAGATGGGGTTTGGTTTTGTCCTTCAATTATGCGCAACAATAATGTTAACACTGATGATGAAGATGATATTAGGGCAGCAGTTAGGTCACGAAATTGACTGGAAAAATGTGACATACATACAAGATAATATGTCTAAGCTAAGTAATTAAAAATACAAGATAAAAGAAAAAAAAAGTGTAAGATCGGAAGAGAGGTCTGGAGTGGTAATGTACCCTAAGAGAGAGGGGAGAGATCACCTTTATCCATGGTTGTTTTTGTTGTGTTGTGTTCGTTATGGCTAGAGGGCAAGGCAGGAATGTCAATTTTGTGCAGCCATTTTCTTTTTTCTTTCCTTCTTACTCGTTTGGCTATCTAGTTTCGTGCCCGTGGGATGTTGGCATGTGATTGTGCCGTGGCCAAAATAGACAAGGGGCAAAAAGGAAAAACTACGTAGACATGTATGTGGGAATTGAATTGGGAGAACAATTGGAACAATTCACAAAGATTTGTTGTGGGGGGGGGTACGGAACAAACACAAGGAAGGAGACCTAATAAAAGACGAATGCGAAGGAGTAAGTGAGTTACTGGGTTAAGTAATAGGTTTAGGTTATGTGGTGTTGTATTCTAATTTGATCTTGGGATGTGGGGTGGGGTGGGGTGCGGTGGGTTGGGTTTTCGAAAGGGTGGCTGGGGCTGGCTGACTTTTGTCGAACAGTTTTGAGGTTTTATGGGTGCTGGTTTCCTTCCTTTGTTCAATACCAGATCGGTCTCTGCCCTGGTGGTTTCTTGACTAAAGATCGAGATAACATTTGGGTCACGTCCGGGTACTGCGCAGCGCGTTAGTCATACTACAAACAGAGAGAATCAGACCATCATCATCACTCGCAGTCCCATCAAATCTTGTAAATCTCTCTCTAGTCCAATCTAAATTTACAACAAAGTTTCTTGAGTGCTCTTGTTATGGAACCTGGATCGTTTGACATGAATAATAATCCACAGGATTCTGGGCCAAGTGAAGCCCAAATTCTGACTTGATCACGGTTGGTCCAAACTTTCATGTTAACCCACCCATTAGAATGTGAGCATGGATACATTAATTTTAAAATATGGCTGATAGACAAAAACAATCATTTTTTAATTTTAAAAAACAAAATAAATTAATAAACAAGTAGATATGTGACATTTGTCAGAGGGAGATTTTATTTTATTTTAAAAATATTTATGATTTAATAAAATTTTTAAATTAAACAACTATATGATTAATTAATAATTTTATTTTAAATAATTTTATACATTAACAATTACACAAACAGCAGTGTTACATATACAAATTCTTATACAAATTTTAATACAAACTCATTTATAAAAAGTGATATTATAGTATTATACTATTATCACATGTTTTATTTTTTTATAAGAGTTAACAAAATTTTATATAAATATTTTATCTGATATGACAAAAAAAAAATTACAATTCTAATTCTTTTGATTGTATATTATTAAAAGTGAAATCTCAACAATATTTTTGAGCAATTTCCTGTAAGTATTTGTAAAGCTCTCGAGGCATTAAAAGCATGATCATATGATAAGCTCATTCAATCACCCTCTCATCTTTGATCTTTGGTTGGCGCATTCTCATTGAAACATCTCTGAAAATCTTCCTAAAAGACACCTTCTTCTTTGCAAACAATGATTCATTAATGTAAAGAGACTTAGAAAGCATTGGCCTATGATTTGCACCCTTAATCTCAATCGCTTGTTATATCTGATATGCATTTTATACCAAACTTTTGATTTAATAGATGTTAGTGCTTGTAACATGAACCTTTTCATTTAGGAAAAATTACTACATATTCAGAGTGTTCCTTGATCAACTTTTGACTTTAGAGGCAACTATATAGGATAAGATTATAATCCCAATTATCTTAGATAGATGTCAACCCAAGCATTTGGTTAATTTTTCATTTTAACTGCTATTATTAGATGTTCACCTCAACCTGGGAAAAAAGCATTATAATTGAACCAGCAAAGCTAATAACTATCTTGAAGCAAATATAGCAGGAAGCATTCCTAGCTCGCTCATCCCAAGAAGTTGAAAGGCATCGCCACTCATTTATGCTTGAGACAAACCCAAATTAGACATTACAGCAGCTGCCTGAATCCACCATTTGAGCCAAAACCCACCAATCAACATGCCAACTTCTGCAAAATAACCATCATTCCACTCACTAGATGGAGATCTCAAACCCACAGCTACAAAGAAGTGCCTTTGGGAATGTGTGACTTGGATTTTCAACCTCCCTTAGAAGAGTACTTGCCTTATCCCAATAGTTCAAATTCCAAAACATACTATTGAAATACCCTCTCCAATTCACTTTCTTAAAGTCTACAACTAGCCATCTTCTAGGCCTAATGCGAGGAATTGAAAGAATACCCATTACTATAAACGGTAAAAGTGAAAAACTGCAAGGCAAACAGCTGAAAACCCGACAAGGTGGAGACCACTATAATTTAAATATGTTAATGAAAGAAATGCCTGACATATTGAAGAGGTATGAAGAACTGCAAGCTCAAAGCAAAGAAAAGTGTGCTTCCTTCCACGGGTTAGAGTTGATTGTTAGAACAGAAACAGAATCTCCTGATCTTATTGAAGAGGTAGAACAAATATCAAATGAATGCATCATACAGCCTTCCAACCATCTACTTATCCAACACAGATGCAGAAATTAAGGTCTGAAATCAAGTTACCGTGCTTACACTGGGTTTATCATCTCGAAGTGAGTTGGCAGATGCTTATTAGAGAGAATTAATAAATTATCAATCTTATTACATTGTAAGAGAGAGTGAAGTCTGATAAAGTTATGAACGTAGTAAGGACTAATTGATTTCTACAAAAACTCAGACCAATCCAAATTGGAACAAAAAAAGGCTTTCATGGGGAAAAAATACAATCTATTTTCGTTGAAGAATGCTTCAACTCCCAAAAACATTGTTCTTGACTGTATTTTCCAACTAGTAGTATAAACACGCTCCCTTCCCACATTTAAATGATATTTCGTCAACCTGATCCAAAACTTATGACAGCTTTCCCGACCTATTAATGTTAGCTATGCTCACAGAACTCCTTAACTAGCGGAGCACAAAATTCAGGGTGAATAACTGAATCATCAATTCAATGTTAAACTAATCTCATCAAGTTCTAAACTGTCCTTAGAAAAAGTTTCATTCACTCTTCAAAAGCACGCCTGCAAATCTTCTCTAGTTGTCTCGGTCAATCATTTCTTAGTATTTGGTTTCTGATTCCATTGCAGTGCGAAAATCCAACATTGATGTGTCAATGGATTTTTCTGGTCTTTGCATTTATCTCATCCTATGCAAATCAAGTATGGGTTGACAAATTGCTTATTCTGGTACCTTGATCTCCCCAAACTAATTCAAGGCTCGTTCAACCTTTTCAAATATGCACCCAACCCGTTATTCAACAGGTTATCCCCGAATGCTCCCCATTCCCAACTTTCATTCCAAACGATTCCTTAACGATCTTGTATCAGGCAACTCGCCATTGTCGAAACACTTTCAACGGATGGTAATCATTAAATATAGACCTATTATGGATCCAACTACTATGACTAACAAGACTCATCAAGTATGCTGAGTGCACCCTAACAATATTAAGAAACTTGTTAAAACACTAATGCATTATACTTCATTGATCTTATTAGCAATATTCTTTGGGGGTTCAATTTTAAAAACTTTTTACAGGATATTTAGAAATAATCTTAAATGGTTTTGGGTATAATCAGTATATTTCATCGGTCTACCTAGAAAAATTATTTGGGTTCAGTCTTGTAATCAGAAATTTTGACGGGTGCTTTAGAAATAATATTAAAGGGTTTTGGGTGTAATAATTTAGTGTAGTTAGTAATATTACTTTGGTTCAACAGGTGTAGTTAGAAATGATTGCCGGTGTTTATAAACAATATCACAATGTTTGGGGTGAAGTCCACATTTTTATTTGGGTACCTTAGAAACATTGTCAAGGGGGGATTGAGGTGTAATCAGTATATTTTTTGTAGTTCAGCCTGCGTAATCAGAATTTCCCAAGGTGCTTTTAAAAACCCATTAAAAGGCTTGAAGTGCATTCCATACACTTCATTGGTCTTGTTAGAAATATTAGTTGGGTTTAATGGGTGCAGTCGGAAATTTCTACGGGTGTTTTAGAAATAATGTTAAAGGGTTTTCACTGTAATCAGTATATATCATTACTCTGGTTAGTAATATTAGTTGGATCCAACGGGTCTAGTCAAAATTTTTGAGAGTGCATTTAAAGTAATGTCAAAAGTCTGGGGTGTAATAAGTATACTCGATTAATCTTGTTAGTAATATTAGTTGGGTGTAATTGGGTTTAAGGAGTGTAGTTAGTATTTTTGTTGGTGTTGTCAGTAACATCAGTTGCGTTCAATGTATATTCAAAAATTTCTAAAGGTGCTTACTAACAATGCTAAAGGTTTTGGGGTGAACTCAACGTGCTTTTGTGGTCTTGTTAGTAATATTAATTGGGTTCAATGAATTTAATCTGAAAGTTTTACGTGTGCTTTAGAAATGATGTTGAGGCTTTTGGGTGCAATAAGTATGAAGCATCCGTACAATTTCTGAATACACCTATTAAATACAACTAATATTACTAACTAGACCTATAAAAATACATTGATTACACCCCAATCCCTCAATATTATTTCGGAAGCCCCCTCAGAAATATTTGACTACAGCCATTAAATCCAACTAATATTACTAACCAGACTAATGAAATATACTGATTATACCTCAGATCCTTTAACATTATTTCTGAAGCACCCATAGTAATTTTTGACTACACCCACTGAATCGAACTAATATTACTAAGAAAACCTAATAAACATACTGATTACACTCTAAAGCCTTTTTCATTAATTCTAAAGCTCCCTAATAGAATTCTGATTACACACACTGCCCAACCCATACTGCTAACAAGACCAATCAAATATACTGACTACACCCCAATTTCATAAAGCACCTAAAAGCACACTCATAAAAATTCCACCCCACAAATATTACTAACAGGATCGAACAGATAGTCTGATTACACCCACTGAACCTACTTCATATTACTAACAAGACCAGTCGTATTTTCAAAGTACATCCTAACCCTCCATATGATTTCTAAAAGGACGTCTAGGATAATCTGAGTGCACCTGCTGACCCAACTAGACTAGACCTGTCAAGTATGCTGAGTACACTCCAAAACCGTTAACAACATTTCCTATAGCACCCACAAGCACGCGTAAAATTCTGATTAGCAAATCCTTCCCAGCAACAGCAACCAGCAACCAGCAACCAGCAGCCTGCTGCACCCCAGGGCTCGACAGTTTGGGAACAACTACCGGATTAATCAACGGTCATCGGAACCAGTAGTCTTCGGATAAGCAATTCTCCATCAACTTTGGCACTTGTTGATGGAACAGTTGTCTCATCAGCAACAGGTTTTGTGCCCTAAAAATATGAAAAATGTAAACTCATACCGTCGATGTTAAAACCATCAAGCTTTTCTTGACCTTGTCTCATGCCCATATGGTGTGCTATATTAGCTCCATCACTATCTCCGAACAAAATCACTTTCTGAAAATCAGCATAAGTGTTCAGCAACTCTTCAGGGCCTCTTCCTTTTGCACGGGAAGCAACCAATTTGAGCGCCATCCAGGAATCCTCGTACGCATGAGGGAAAGGATTTGTCCGGGGCTCCTCTCTATTCAACAGAGACAGCAATGACTTTAGCCTCGGAAACTAATGACTTCAGGTATTATAGTAGCCATTGGAGAAGGCGTTGCCAAAGATAAAGCCTCCGCCATGGAAATAAACTAGAAAAGGAAGCTTTTGGTTTTTGTGGGTGTTTTCGGACCTGGAGACGTAAATCCTGGAAGAGAGATTGGATTTAGAAGAATATACAATGCCCATGGATTCAACCTTTGTTTTGGAATCAAGAGGCGGAGGAATAAAACCGTTACCCAGAAGCCTATTTGTATGGCCGTCTTTGTACATAATGAAGAAAGGAGAGTAGTCATAGGCTATGTTTGGAAGGGCAGAAGCCAAGGATAAGGAGAAGAGCATGAAAAATAATGAGCCATTTTGCTTGTTCTGAAGGACAAGATGGGTTGATTTTAGCGTAAATTGTGAGTCAAATGTTTATACAGCAAGAAAGTTGTAATCTAATCTCAACAACTCAACTGAAACAAAGGAAATTACCTGAATTTGCAACGACTGAAGCATGGATAGATGAAGGCAGGAGTTGATGTAAGGGCATAGATCCTTCGTATTCACATAATTCTAACATGAAGTCGGCGGATTTTCCAGGCCCCGGCTGAACGTAAACCGGCAATCCAGTAAAGACTCCGCTGGGTTCCTAATAGACTACCGATAACCCAACACATTTATAAAAATGAAAGAAGCTCGATGACTATAGAAATTAACTGCTGAAGAAACATGTAGATGTAACAATTCATAGTCAAGAAATATTCTTGCTTGTTTCAGGAGAGCTGCTGGTGGAGAGTTGTAATGTGGCATAAATGCAGAGACAAACACTGCAACCAAAATTTTCTCCGGAAAGTTTTCCATGGCAAGAGAAATACTGATGCCGCCGTAGCTGTGCCCAACCAAAATCACCTTCTCTTCGGGTGATAGAGAGGCCATGGAATCCATCAGTGGTTGCAAGTAGTCTGAAATAGAAGAAACCTCATCGAACCGCTTGGAATTGATCCCAGAGGCACCCAGATCTAGAGCAGTGACGCGGTGACCGGCAAGTTTCAGGAGGGTCAAAACCTTGTACCAGCACCAGGCTCCATGGCCACCTCCGTGAACTAAAACAAAATGCTTCTTCCCCTTGTCCATTTCCATTATTACTCTTTCTGCTCCCTACTTCGTGCTTGGCTCTGGTTTATTGAAACAGTCAACAGAACAGGTTGTACGGGACAAATTATTCACGGCAAGAGGTATAGATAAATACAAGAAGTTTAGGCAGAGAAAATTAACATGCCAGCTCAATTTTTATATTGTCTTTGAGAAAATATATTAAATAAATAAATATAATACAGATAACTTGATAAAGAAATAAACATGTGACATTTGTCCCATGGAGATTTTATTTTATTTTAAAAATATTTATATTTAATAAATATTTTAAATTTACGACGACATTATTAATTGTTATAATTAATATATAATAAATAATGATAGAATATTAAGCAGGACAATCTTGTCACGTTAATATTGTTAACACAACGAGATTACCTAATTAATAATGTGAGAGAAATATATTTATTGATGGTGAATAAAAAAATTTAATATAAATTTTTTTATTATATTAATTAAATAGTAAATTTTTTTATTAATTTTTTAATCTATTACTAATGAATATATTTTTTTATTTCATTAATTAGATGATCTCACCGCATTAACAATACTTATATAGTTAGACCGTTCCACTTAAAACTCACTTACAAATAATGCTTGTAATTATATAAATTTTGAATTAATTTTTTTATTTTAAAAATATATAATATAGTTAATAATAAATAATTTAAGATTGTATCTTAAATTTTTTTAATTTATATTATAAAATATAAAATTAATTTATAAATTTTATTAAAATATATTTTAAATTATTAATTATTAATTTAATATATATTATACCTTGTTAAAAATTGTAAAGGAAAAAGATTGTAAACGAAAAAGATATTAGAAGAGAATGTTAATACAACTATTTGGGCGGCAGCCGCCCAACGGCCATTGTTATCTTTCTACTTCACAAGAACATTAATACGACAGCCAGTGCGAGGTTCCAATCGATTGTAATTTAAGCATATTTAAGTGCTATATCCGAGAGACAAACAGAGAGTTGATGTGGCTTTGAAAACATGGGCATATGATCTGCATCATCAATCTCAATCACTTGTCTAAGAGGATTGTTTTCGATCATCCAAAGCTGGATTTCCTTTGGTATTGCTCTATCCTCGTTGCACACCGCATAAACTCGAGCAACGGATCCGTATCCTTCATTCGTGAACTTATTTGCCCTGGCCAAATCGTGTTGGAACCGTGACCCTGGTCTCACTAACATCTTTCTCAGTTCCAGATCCTTCATATTAGACATGCACAACACACACAACGTTCAATATCTGTTCCGGGTTTGTGGGTGAGAGATTGACAGAATTACGTAGCTCGGAAGGGCTTAGCTGGTCGACCTTGGATGACAAGTACTCGGGGCCGAATTTTATCGACATTGGAGATGGTTTTGATCTGTCATAGGGCGAAATCTGAGTGTCCAGCAAGTCCCCTCTGTACCTCTTGCCACTCTTTTCCGAATCAAAAGCAGGCAAAGTTAATAATTTGTTCAATCTCGTCGTTCGAGAAATTAATAAAATCAGATGGTTCAGCATACCTGCTCGATAACATACGATGGTTGGTGAATGGTGCCTGGCATGTAGGCCGTCAAGAAAACAGCAACGGAAACCTTCTCTGGGAATTTTTCCATCGCCAGGGCCAAACTAAAGCCTCCCAGACTGTGCCCAAGAAGGATGACCTTCTCGTGGGGAGAAAGTGAGGCCGTAATCTCCAGCAAAGGCTCACTGTACTCGTTCATTGTATGAACATCCTGGATAGCCTTCATGTTGATCCCTGAAGCTGCAAGGTCGATCGCCGTCACCCGCTGACCCCAGCAGTGGTTTGAGCTTGTACCAACACCAAGCTTCGTGGTTTGACCCTTGCACCAGAACAAAATGCTTCTGTTTCCTGCCTGATACTGCTTCTGCCATTTGCAATTCTTTCTGTCTAGCTATACGGTTTTCAGGTGTACAACGTCCTTTATATGTACATGTTCATAGTTGACAAGGGCAACTTCGGTTGGTCTGAATTAGTCTCACTTGTTAGAAATAATATATATTTTATTTAAAATATTTAATAAATTCTTCAAATTAACAACTCCATAATTAACAAATGAAATACTGATGCCGCCGCGGTGGTGACAAACCAAAATCACCTTCTCTTTGGAATTGATCCCACTTCCAGAGGCGGCCAGGTCTAAAGCAATGACGCCCTGTCCAGCAAGTTTCAGCACGGTCAAAACCTTGCACCAGAGGTGGCCAGATCTAGAGCAGTCATGCCGTGACCGACAAGTTTCAGGAGTGTCAAAACGTTGTACCAGCACCAGGCTCCATGGCAAACTCCATGAACCAAAACAAAATGCTTCTTCCACTACAAGCACTTACATATAACCATTAACAGGAGACGACAAAATATAAGATTGCAAATCTTTTTTTTTATTTTTTATTAATCGGATATTATTGAAAGTGAAATCTCAACTATACTCGTGAGCAATTTCCAGTAAGCATTTGCAAAGCTCTCGAGGCTTTAAATGCATGACCGTATGATCAGCTCCTTCAATCACCCTCACATCATCTTTGGTTGCTGCTTTCTCAATGAACCATCTCTGGAAATCCTCCTCAAAGAGTTCATCTTCTTTGCACACAATGAAAACCCGACTGACTGATCCGAAATTTTCAGTTTTAGCAGAGATTCTTTGGCCAAGTCCCCCAAGAACAACCCGCTTGTTCTTACCAGCATCTTCGCTAATTCCAAGTCCAGTATGTATGTATGTATCTTAACTCAAGACATGTCTATGAAACCTGAGTATAGTAAATTGTTTAATTAAGATGCTTATTGATTACAGTACCTCGGCTGGGCACTTTTTACAAAGCTTGTGGATGTAACTGGGGCCAAAAATGGCAGAAGTTGGTGGGTTTTTTGTTCCATGATCAAATTAGAATTGGAAGTCTGACAAAGACTCCATTGGTGTTCATTTGAAGAACTGTTTAATAATAACAATAGTGATCAATAAAACAAAATCAATAAATAAATAAATAAAATTGAATTAAAGAAAAAGTTAAGGAAACAATAATAAAGAAATGCCCATACCACCATAGCTGTGACCCACCAGAATCACCTTGTCTTCTTGAGGCAGAGAAGCCATGAACTCCATCAATGGTTGCAGATAATCAGATATAGTAGAAACTTCATCCATCCGCTTAGGATTGACTCCGCTAGCTCCAAGGTCCAGAGCAGTCATGCGGTTACTAGTTGATTTGAGCAATGTTCCAAGCTTGTACCAGCACCATGCTCCGAAGCAAATATCATATGAACCAGAACAAAATGCTTCGCATCCTCCATGTTCCTCGACTTTCGTTATTGAGGCGGGCCTTCAATTTCAGAGTTCATTAAGGCATATGGCATCAAGGACTAGACTTATTGGGGCTCAATATCCTAATGCCACTAGTCGTTTAATTTTTAATATATATATTTTTTATTAAATATACAATCTAGCTAGTAAAATTATTTTTCAATATTATTTTTAATTTGTAAGTGGTTTGTAAAATTATATTAATTATTTATGTTGGTTAAAATAATAATTAAGTGAATAAAATTATTTGTATTATAACGAATAATAGTATCACGTGATGTTGTCTCGTTAATCTATTATTTTTTAATTTTATTTATGAGGAGTTATGTAATTACATTATATGCATAGATTTTTTTAAATATTATCCATTATTTTAATTAAATTAAAAATAAATAACTGAACTAATTTTTAAGATCTCAACAACGTTATCTCTATAATAATGATTAATATTTGCATAAGTTAATATAAACGATGTAATAATCGATTTCTAGTTTGATTGTATTAGGCAATTAGCCACCAATCCATGCAGCATCAGAGTGGTAGGCCAAACATATTTATCCTTTGTTAATTGATAAAGAGAACAACTTGCTTGTGCTTAAGGCCACAAATTGTATTTGATGTGGTTGTTGTTGTTGTTGTTTTCTTCTATTTTCTAGTAGTGATGATGATGCAATTTGTCTGCTGCGGACAATGGAGTTAGGTGCATGTGTTTGTTTGCTAATGCTAATTAATGCTGCCCATTCACATCCAATTAACCTTTTTGAATCTTAATTAAAAGTTAAGTACCTACAGAAGTTCAATATGAATTGGCCTGGCCAACTTCACACGACAGCTTTTACAGCCCTACCAAAAAGCAAACTGCCTCAGCCTCAGCTTCAGCTTCATCACAAGTTACAAAAGGGTGCTGGTCCTGGAATTCAACTCCCTTTATGCATATAGACAACTTAACTATCGTCAGATTCAAGTACCGGTCCAAGAGCTAGTCTTAAGTCAGCATATTCAATCAGTTACAGGATCCGGTTGGCTGCAGTCAGTCATTGTTAATGAAAACATTTTTGAATTTGGCGGAACACTAAGGAAACTACATGTTCTCCTTGTTAAAATTCTTTATGGGTCAAATCAGAGAGCGGTTCCCTGCTGCTAAGTGCTCACTTCATTACAACGTATATGAAGTCTTTTAAGTTTATGTTAATTAATTACCAACCCAGACCAAGTAGTTTCTTCCGGTTCTGATGGGGCAATTATCACATTGGTATCAAAGGTGGTTAGCACTTGGCACATGCCATTTGGTGGCTCAACTTCAGTGTCAATGATACAAGCACACTGCTTGACTTTCACAGTTTTTATGATGATAGCATTTGTCTCTTGCCCTCTCACTCTTATCCATCTTGCTTGGTTTCTAAAACCAAGATTCATAAATGAATAACTCAAACTAATAGTTGATATTCAAATTCCAAACTTAACATCACATGGGTTGATGGATCTAAGCAATTATATTTCTCAGTCATCACTTTCATTGTAGCTCACTAAAGGATTTAACTACACTTTTGTGATGGATTATACTATCATGCAGAGTTTCTGTTTCTGTGTTTGGTTATAGCTTCTTAGAATGAAGTGGGGAACACAGCAAACTCATGATTGTTTAGCCCACCAATGTTATGTGGATATAAATAATATAATATATCACCCTCATATGGTGGGAAGGAAGTAAACTTCTAGATACTGAATCTGGAATTTAAGCTAAAATCAACGTCTAGTTATCTAATAAAAGCAAAGCTACTTGAAAGTTTTGACCTTGGCGTGTCAGTACCTACTGAATATTAATGAATTGCTTAATGTGGTTTCCAGTTGACCTGAAGACAAAGCATGAAAGTATTGCTTAGTAAAACCAGATTACCAGTTTGCTAAACTCGTGATATTGGTTGTCAGTGAACGAACAAACACCTTCAAATGAAATGAGGGGTAGAAAAAAATTATAAAATAAAACTTATAGATCACATATGAAAACTATTATCATTTTCTGGTTCAGTTTAACCATAAAACACAGAACAAAGGGGAAGGAAGACCAATACGAAACGTGGCAAAATCCATTGTGGGTCAGTAGTTGGTACGTGGGGTATACCCAAGACAACTTATTCAAGAAGGAAACGAAGGTAAGTACAGAGAGAGAAGTGAGCACATGTCCACAATTGTAATGGAGATAAAAGAATCAACATCTTCGGTCACTTCGTCAACAATAAAGATTTATGGGGTTTTTGACATTTAGTGGAGGTGCGGTGGAAAATGGAGGAAGGACCCACATGCAAAAGCACAATGTTAAGAATTCAACAAATCAAATAGGTCGAGCTCTGGCTCTGGCTCTGGGACTCTGAGTCTCTCTCTTTCTTTTTTACTATAAAACCTGTCCTTTTGGGTTGTTTTAAGGAAGATAAAGGAAAGACTGCCCACGCAAAGGATTTCAGGTTCAAAAAAAAATGTTTCCCTTGTTTGCGTTTTCATTACCTCTGGATTCCCTCTGAATTTGCGTCGGATTCAAGTAGTCTTTTATTTTTCATTTGTTGCTCTCTCTCTCACTTTTTATCTCTGTTAGATTAAGAGTGTGAGATTTTTTAGGATTCATGGCAGTTAGTAGAGTGAGAGAGGTGAGAACCTTTTTGTATCCCTGGTTCTTTTTAGATGACCGAGCATACATGGGAATTGGAAGTTTTATCTGATTGGGAAATACATCGGATTCTATTGGTTCTGCAGATTTCTTGGCTTGTTTAAAGTGAGTCCTTGGCACCGAATTTCATTTATTTGTTTATTTTTTTTAAATTTCTACGCTAACGATGAGTTGATCACTGTTACATATCATTTTGAGAATGATTAAAGCTAGAAGTTTGTGTTTCTGTTATTTGGATATTGATGGAGGGGTGGTGGAAGACGTTTGATTGAAAAACGGGTGTGACATGATTGACTTTTGAATTAATTTCAGACCACTGAAAGTCATATGTTATTGGAATATCTGGGAATTGGGCATTTCCCGTAGTATTTCACCATCTGGTTGGTTTCTCAGGATAGTCTTTACAGTTATATCGCTTCGAATTCTTGATTGATGTAGGCACGAATCTATATTTTTGGAACGGTTGAGATGCTATTTTTGTTGGAATTCAGTTAGACATGCAGCACAGTTCATTGATGCATTTGGTAGAAGAAAGCTTGTTTGTGGTATTTCTTCCAAGCTGATCATTTGACCATATTTGATATTAGTTATATTTATCAGTATAGTTGATTGTTTCTGTTTTCATTCTTTATTCCTTGGGATTTTCAATTGCCGACATGTTTGATTGAAATAATCCCTACAAACCTGGAAGTTATTCGGCAAGTTAAGACATAACGATCGACATGTGAGTTCAAAGGCATGGTACTGGAAAAGTTTGCCAATCTCACTTCTTGCACTGTTGTTTTTCTTCAATTCCATCTCACATTCAACTCTTCCTCATACACTATATATCTTCTTCGTATAGATGAAATACAACTGCAGATCTTTGTTTTACTATTTCAGAATTTAGGATTTAAAATAATTCCAGATAATGACACTTACTGTTCTTTCTTTTACACTTATGCTGACTTATAGCTCTGTCTTCCAGTATTCATCTCATTCAATGGTGTATTCTCTTTTAACTGTTAATGTTTGCATGAACTTCGGAATCATTTGTGATTTTGTACATAAGTTTTTTTAAATTTGTCACTGATGCCCACGGATCCACTTTAGGCATCACTGACAAATGATCTATATTTGAGTTTAATGGCATGGTACTGGAAGAGTTTGCCAATATCACTTCAAGCAATGTCATTGTTCTTCAATTCCATCTCACCTTCAACTATTCTTTGTACGGTATATCTTCTTCATGTACATGAAATGCAACTGCAGGCCTTTGTTTTACTCTTTCAGAATTTAGGATTTAAAGTAATTCCAGATAATGACACTTTCTGTTCTTTCTTTTACACTTATGCTGACTTGTAGCTCTGTCTTTCAGAATTCATCTCATTCAGTGGTGTATTCTCTTTCAACTATTAATGTTTGTATGAACTTCGGAATTATTCATGATTTTTTACATAAGTTTTCTTGAATTTGTCATTGATGAGCAAGTATCCATGTTGATATTTCTTTTTGCTGCTGAATTGTTTTCTTGTCCCTAACTGAATGACTTCGTGGCAGGCAGAAGTTTCTACCCTGCTGGCAAATAATTTCTCATCATGGGATGGCTGACCAAAATTCTGAAGGGTTCGAGTCATAGAGGGCGATACTATGGGGAATATGGAAATGATAGAACTTGGGAGGAGCCCCGTTATTCAGAGGTAATCATTTTTTTATTTGCAGGTTCTCCTCGTTGATGCTCCTTCTGTAATTAATTACTTAGCCTTTTCATTGATTGTACCCTGAAGATGAGAAATTTATTTTTTATTTCTACTTGTGGAACTGATATGTGCTTTAAAGTCTAGTATTCTTTCTTGCATTACATCCCAGCATTTTCCTTGTAAGCTTTTCCTGTGCTGACTCTTATGTGGGAACTTGAATGCAGGATGATTTGTCAGGTTTTGACAGAGGAGAAATTGATCGTGCTATTGCACTCTCCCTTTCAGAAGTAGACCAGAAAGGGAAAAAGGTGATTGGTAAGGTTGCCCGCCTGAAAGTACTCTACATGCCGATTTTTTGTAATTGTTATCTGGAAGTTTATGTAACACATTAAATCATGACTAATGGCTTAGTGTGAGAAATTCTTCAAGATGGCATATTAAAGAATACAGAACTAGGAGTAGCCAAGTGCCTTTTTTTCTGCTTCCTATTTGTGTTCTGATGATTGATTGCCTTTTTGTTAAATCTTCAATTTGAGTCATAAGATTCTTTTCATCCTCATTGATCAAATTTTGCTCCACAAGGTATGTCAAAAAAACATAAGTAATGCATCTGTTCATGTTTTAGATTGTTTTGCTAATTTTATTTAATTTAAACAGTTATGAACTTGTGCTACTGAGTACTCCTGATAAATATCTGGCAATAGTTTTAAAATAAAATCCTCATCTATTAAATTCTCTTAATTTGTTGAGGTTGAGAAAAGGAAGGAAAAATCTGCCCTTTGATCTAGTGTTCATAGCAAACAGTGGTTTTCTAAACAAGCATTATGCATAAGATCCTCTGAAGAGATGCACTCTATAAAATTTGGGTATTGACTTCAATTTGATTCAGAAATTTCAACTGGTAGAACTTTGTTCATACTTGCTCACATTATTTTTGTCTTTCTATTAGAAGATGAGTCAGACTTGGAGGATAATGTCATTATTTTATTTATGTACTAGAATACCAATCTGACTCCGAGGAAGATGTACAATGTATTACATATGATTCGTATGAAGATGAACAAGACGAAGATGAAACATTTGCTGAAGCCCAACAAGAGGAATATGAACGACGAGCTAAAGCTCAACAAGAGGAATATGCACGACGAGCCAAAGCTCAACTAGAGGAAGATGAACAACTAGCTAAGGCTATGCAGGAAAGTTTGAGCATGGAGCCTCCTCCTCAATATGATAATTCAAATATATTTCAACCTTTTTCATTCTTCTTTCCATCTAGTTACAGGTAAAAGCCAGCATATTCATCTCTAATTTTTTGTATTCTAACTACTGCTATAAGTTAACTATTTCGGTTTTAGCTTCATTGGAGTATGTTTCAAAGGGGCAAGCATCTATTGTATTTGAGTGTTGAATCCTGACCTGACCAGGTTGTTAAAAACATATTGCCCACAGGATCTGCGCTGGTTGCAATGGCGAGATTGGTCATGGACGGTCTTTGAGTCGCATGGGTGGTGTTTGGCATCCTGAATGTTTCCGTTGCCACGCTTGCAATCAACCAATTACAGATATTGAGGTTTTATTCAATTTTAATGACATTGATTTCGAGTTAGTTAACATCTGCCGAATTCTTGGCTAGCTTCCATTTTATATTGGTTATTTTTCAAGTATCATGTGATTCCTGTACGAGGCCTGACTTTTGTATTTCATTTCTGTGATAGTTTTCAATTTCTGGGAATCGGCCGTATCACAAATACTGTTATAAGGAGCAACATCATCCAAAATGCGATGTCTGTCAGAATTTTGTAAGAGTTTTTGTTTTATTTTTTGGTGTTTGTTTAAGCACAATATTAACTTTCTTTTCCCTATTGTATTTAAGCAAAAGATCACCCTAGGTATCCTGAAACACCGGGTTGCTGTTTACCAAACAAAGATAGATTTATGAGATTCTCAAACCAAAATTTAAGTGGTTGTTCGCATTGATCATGGTAAATTTTCCATAAATGACAGCACCCCATTTGTGTCGGAAATAATAGCAAGTTCATCAAAAGGAAAAAAGGAGGTGCATTTGTCGGTGAAAACTTGAAATAAATTGGAATTTGATTGCTGCTATGTAGTTGAGCATGTGTAGTGTTATCATCTTCAAACAAACTGCTTATTAAATTACAGCAGCATTAAAAGCCGTTGTTCATTGTATCACAATATCATGGGGTATGGAAACTTTGTGAGGTCATTTGACTTTGGATGATTGAATATGAGGGTATTTTTGGGGCCGAAAGGACATTGCATTTTGCTTACTTATGCAATCCTCTCTTAGCTTTTATATATGTGTTTCTTCTGACATTTGCAAAAATTGTAGGATTTCATTATGCACGTCAATTGTTATCTTCGGTTTAGATAATATTCTCTCCGTTAATTGTAGTTTAAATTTTGTTTTGAGGAAGTTGATATGGCAGCTGACCTGCAGAGTGAGTTAGATTTGTTAGTTACTTTACGGCTAGTGAGGACTAACTATATAAGCGCCAGGAGGCTGGTTATTAGGAAAAGTTTCTGATTGATTATTAGGAAAAAACAGAGAGAGCTTGCTGAAACACTGTCTGGATCCCTTATAATCTTGTACTTCTTTCTTTATTAATAAAACTTTCTTTATTAACACTTGCTGAACCACGCAAGTGTTTGTTGTTCTCTGTTTTCTTGTTCTTCACATCATTTTCTGGGCTTTTTCTTTTGATTGAATTGAGTTCAACTGGTGTGTTATCAATTGCCACTGAAAGTTTAGATTCAATCTTGGTTTGTCTGCATTGAAGATTTCATATCAAGATTGAAAACTCCTGCTATATAAATTTCCTTCTGTATCAGACTACTTATACTGTAACCCTGAAAGCTCTTTTTCTTTTTTCCCTGATGTGTTCCCTTTACAGATCCCAACAAATTCAGCTGGCCTTATTGAGTACATGGCACATCCTTTCTGGATGCAAAAATATTGCCCCTCGCATGAGCGTGACGGAACTCCTCGGTGTTGCAGTTGTGAAAGAATGGAGGTAAGCTGTGAGGACAAAAATTCTATCTTCTCTCTTGTACCAACCCATCCACACATAAAAAAGGAAAATTAGGAAGCAAAAAGATATAGAAATACCTATTCCTACTATCTAAAACAAGGTGTATTTAGTATTTGTATGTATATGTCATTACATAATACTGTAGTTAATGCTAACCTTGGAATCCATGCAGCCAAGGAATACAAAATATCTGTCACTTGACGATGGTCGGAAGCTATGTCTGGAGTGTCTAGACTCTGCAATAATGGATACGCAAGAATGCCAACCTCTTTACCTTGAAATACAAGAATTTTATGAAGGTTTGAATATGAAAGTTGAACAGCAAGTTCCTTTACTCTTGGTTGAGAGACAAGCATTAAATGAGGCCATGGTGGGAGAAAAGAATGTAAGGCTAACACACTGAAACTTTACGAGGAATGTTCCTTATCTTCTTTCTCTCTTTTTATTTTTATTTTTATTTTTATTTTATTTTTAGTTTTCATCGCCTAATTAATTGTGTTTAGGGTCATCATCACTTACCTGAGACCAGAGGGCTCTGTCTGTCAGAAGAACAGACGGTTACTACTGTACGAACTTCTTTTGGAACTTTTATCTAAACTTCAGTCTTTTAAGTTTATTGTGGGATTACTGTTTATTGTATTGGAACTCTATATTCATTTTACCCAAATTACCAGGTTCTAAGGAGGCCCAGGATTGGGACAGGCTATAGGCTGATGGATATGATAACAGAGCCTTATAGGCTAATCCGCCGCTGTGAAGTGACAGCAATTCTCATTTTGTATGGCCTTCCCAGGTATTCTTTATTATTCTTCATCTATTTTTTGAATAATATAACAATACCTGTTCAAGAATTTCAATGTTTATGAGCTTAGTATTTTTGATACACAGGTTGTTGACTGGGACAATCTTGGCTCATGAGATGATGCATGCATGGCTTCGTCTCAAAGGTTTTCTTTGTTTCAAGTTAACTATACTAAGTATTCTAGTGATAATGAGCTAGGAATTTCTAAATATTGGTATTTGACAGGTTATCCCAATTTGAGGCCAGAAGTTGAAGAAGGGATATGCCAGGTGTTGGCTCATATGTGGTTGGAATCTGAGATTTATTCCTCGTCCTCTTCTTCATCCTCGCGATCATTCTCATCAACATCATCTAAGAAGGGTAAACGTTCTGACTTTGAAAATGATCTTGGCAAATTTTTTAAACACCAGGTAGAGTCAGATTCATCATCAGCCTATGGAGATGGATTCAGGGAAGGTAATAAGGCAGTGAATAAATATGGCCTCAGAAGCACTCTGGACCACATTCGGATGACTGGAAGTTTTCCTTGCTGACTCATAGAGTGATAGAACTTTGGTCTCTGGCACCATGATTGCTACATACATCAGCCCTTCCATATCCATGAATTAATACATCCCAAAACTGGTAGGTGATGAAATTGCTCTTTCCTATGCACATTTTTGTAACTTTTCTGGACAGTTAACAGTTGACAGAATATAGATATAGCATGTGTCTGAAAACTCTTCAAAAGAAACTTAAATACAAAGGGGTATATATGCATATATATCTTCTGTTTATGACATGTTTCTTTTATTGTTCTGTGAAAACAGGCTTGTATGATGATTTACTTTCTCAAGATCCTTGCATTCTCTATCTCCCTCGTGCGACACATTGATTGATTACCGATGAAAAATTGTAGATACTGATCATAAATGAAAATGTTTGTTGCATGGGAATAAATCAAACACGGGCCATTAGTCCTGGTTGGATTCCATTATCACATAAAATCATATCAAATTTTCAAGTCATAAGATTTTTCTAATCTTACCTTTTAATTAATTAAATAATGTCAATTAACTTTCTACCTTTATGGATTCGTTTGAAGGATGATATTGTCTTTGTAGTGTTTTTGTCAATTTTGAAGAGAAGTATTTAATACAAAATCATAAATATTGATGAATAAAAACAACTTCAAATGTTTTCTTTAAAAGAAAAATAGTTATCAAATGCTTATCAATTAGTTTTTCAGATAATACAAAGCTATACAAGTTACTTTGAATGGTTGAGAGCTCTTACGGCCGTGACAAACTCCACGCATACAACACCAAACAGAATATGGAAGCCCAAAATAAACTTTTTCGTCTGTCTGTCGTGGCGGGAACCGACTCTTAACCAGTATTTTCCAACCAACTGGTACCTGTCTAGTTCTATAACCGTTCTATATAACTTGGGCTAAAACCTGAGAACCACGTAAGTTGATACATCTCTGCTCTTACTCCGGTAGTCTGATTGTGTTAGTGTTAGTTTTATGAATCTTATGAGATGGTACGGTACAATTGGAGACTTTGACTTGGTTATTAGTACATGGAATCAATACAGACAAACTCAGGCGTGTCTGCACTGAATATTTTAATATTGTAACGAGTGTTTAAGCGAACACAGGTGATAAGTTTGAAGCTGTGGAGACGTTTAGAATGATGATTGATGAAGGGGTGGTTCCAAATTCTAGGACATACACGGTTATGATTGAACATCTTGTGAATCCAGTCACCTGTATTTTTGCATCTGGGTAACATATCTGATTTGCTTGGGGTCAGTTCTTTTGTGGATTGCAAGAGCAAGTAACTTTGTGTCTGAGGATGCCCCACTAATCCCAAACCAACTCTTGCTGGTACCTATAAACTGTGGTTGCATGGAAACCAATATTTTGCCAACATCACTTATCGGATTAAGAAAAGTGATAGCTACTACTTCGTTTCAATCACTTCATTCGAGAATCTCACCAACTGGCAAGTGGCGCTAGAAATGAAAAATCAGAACCTGCTGCAGATTGATGTCACAGTGACCTTTCTTTTATTCTGGAAGTGCCCTTCAAATACTCAATTTGTGAGTGGAATTGAATATCTAATTACTCGTGCATGGCAAGCTGGGGATGATGTCTTACAAGTAGGTGATAAGCTTAATGCATCACCTGCTGATATTGAGACCGAAAATAACTGCCAAAATTTTAGTGATGCAGTGAATCTTCCTTACTGATTCCTGTGTCAAAACTACCAGCTCTCTCAATCTTGTCCCTATCCTCCTAAAATGTTTGAATTCCGACATCATAGGATTCTGATCACAGCCTAAGCATGGGAGATGGTCCTTTGATTTTACTTCTAGCAGCTTTGTGGTTTATAATCAATGTTTACGCAGCCAAAAAAATAAGGATATTGAATCGGAATGGTTCCTCTTCGGAGAGTGCTGATTTGATTCCAGTGAAGGAACATGCGAAAAGTGAACATTTGTCCAGGTAAAGCTATTTCCAGGTGTTTCGTGCTACCCACGCAAGCCAATTGTGTACGAGATTAGAGTGATTATGGAGGCCACCATGAGCCTAAGTGAACACTATAGGACTGGAAAATAAGTATACAGGGCCACTATTGATGAGAAGATCGTAGCTGTAAAGAAAATCAAGGAAGAAGATGTCACAGAGGAACTATGGATTCTACAAAGAATAAGCCATACCAATCTGGTGAAGTTGATGGGTGTGTCATCAGATTCTGAGGGGAATCGCTTCTTCGTTTATGAATATGCTGAAAATGGGTCATTGGATCAGTGATGCATCGCAAATCCAAATCTTCAGCATCTTCTGGTTCTGCTGCTTTCCTGACTCGGTGCCAGAGGTTACATGTAGCTCTAAATGTTGCCAATGGCCTGCAATATATGCATGAGCATACTCAACCAGGCCTTGTTTACGGGATATTAGAACAAACAGTATACTTCTGGAGTTCTCGACTCCTGGATTAAGGCCAAGATAGCAAATTTCTCTTTGGCTGCACCTGCTACCAAGGAGGTCATGCCAAAAGTTGATGTGTTTGCTTTTGAGGTTGTTCTGCTGGAGTTGCTTTCAGGAGAGATAGCCACGAGAACAAAAGAAAATGGTGAGACTGTTATGCTGTCGAAGGAGATATGCGAGGTCTTGAAAGTTGAAGAAAAGAGAAAGGAGAGGCTAAGATGTCGGATGGATCCGAACTTGGAGAGCCTTTATACAATTGATGGCGCTCTTAGCTTGGCAACCTTGGCAATAGCGTGCACACTGGAAAAGTCTTTCTCAAGGCCAAGCATGGCAGAAATAGTCTTTAACTATATGTTCTTATTCAATCTTCTGTGACATTAGAAGGGTCTCGGTCTTCTCGGTTAGAAGCAGAAGAATTTTTTCAGATGATCAGTCTAGTCACAGCACACTGATTTACCAAACTAATGTAATATCTGTGTCTAAATAATCATGTTTCAAATGCAGTTTGTTTTCATTTAGTGAATGGAAGAGCACAGCACACCAAAATTTCAAAACTAAAGATAATTGCATTTTAAATTTTAGTATACAGTGACAGGCACATGGAAGCAAGCAAATTGAAAAGCTTTATCGTGCTTTAAACCAAAAATAAGGGTTCTGATCTCTGCACATCCAATCGAACCTTCATCAAGGATGAAACTACTTCAGCCATGCTGGGTCTGCTTTCCGGTTCTTCTGCAATGCAGGCAAGACTTAACTTTACCATCCGCTGACCAATCTCCATTTTATTCTTTGCTTGCAGATTTGGATCAACCAGGAAACTGAACTTAGCCTCTGCATTTCCTCCATCCATAATCGAGAAGACTGCTTCTGCTAATAGTATTTCTTCTCCGTCCTGGGCATATACAGCTTCTTTTCCTGTAATCAGTTCTAGCATAACAACTCCAAAGGCATATGTATCCATCTCAGGTGTTACCAAGCCATATTCTATGTACTCAGGTGCCATGTAACCTTTTGCTCCCACACTTTTCATGGATGAATTTCTACTCTCTTCCCTTGCTGCTGAACGAGCAAAACTGAAATTAGCAAGTTTAGCCCTTAAATCCTTATCAAGGAGAATATTGCTACTGCTTATGTCCTTGTGGACATATCCGGGGTCAGTGCAGTTGTGAAGATAATGAAGCCCATGAGCAACATCCAAGGCAATCTGCATTCTCCGATTCCAACTCTCAAATTCTGGGTACCTTTTCTTCTGCAGCCAATCACTTAGAGAACCATTCTCCATAAATTCATAAACAAGATAAAAAACCCCCTGATGCTCGCATGCTCCACAAAGACTAATCAGATTGAAGTGATTGATCTTTCTCAACAAATTCACCTCCTTGGACACACTTTTGCTCATGTGTTTTATAGCTACCATGTTTCCATTGAGAATCCCATGATAAACAGAACCGCTTATCCTGTTTCTGGAGCTGAAATTGGCGGTAGCCACATTTAATTCTTCATATTTGTAGAATTTCAATCCTTGATCCACCTTAGCAACACTAACCAGGAAATCCTCAGGTAGGTCACATTTCTTTTTTCCATTTCCATGCTTTTGAGCAACTGCACCTCTTCTCTTCTTCAAATACAATAACACTATGGACAGAACAAAGCAGAGGACTACCAGAGAAATTCCAATTCCAATCCAAAGATATTTTTCTTTTGTCGACTTCTCTTTGTACCTCTGAGCTGGAACAAGTGGAGAAGAACTGGGAGGTGGAGGGTAGTTAATTATGGTTTGAGAGCTTGAGGGTTCAATTGACAAAGGAATTAGGATCGTTGTGAAGGGAAATATATCCGGATCATCTTCACTGAATCCATTTGCATTAACTACACTTTCTGGACTTACGTTAAATCTCTTACTAGTATCAGGAACACTGTCACCCGAACTAACCAAATACGTTAAAAGAAATTTCGTACCATTTACAGTTTGATTACTCGTAGGACAAGCACATCTAAGTGGTACTTGTATTCTCAAACCTGGGAGCAAGTTTACTGCACTGTAAGGGTTCTCACGCTTTAGAATATCACAAGTGGACAAACCCTGGTAAGTGTTGTTTGCTATGGTGAAATAAGTGTCATCTTGGGTTGGAATGATGAAAGAGGTGTTGGCTTGATAGTACTGACCTGAACAGGAACAACTGACCGGAACAATCACTTCTTTGTCTGGAAGCAAGGCTGCTGTTAAATTTGAGATACCATTGATGCGAGCAAGCTCAGATGGGTCTGAAGATGTGAGGTTTGATATGCTGGAGACTGTATCATAAGGAGGCTGTGATTTGAAGAACAAAAAGGCACTACAGGATTGCTTATTCCCATTGCAGGTGTAAAGAAAAGCTGGAGATGGTCCTGTCTCATCATTATTATCACAATCCAAGACTGAATTTCCTGAATAACTTTGCTGAGCATGGAGTTTTAGCATTGAAAAACATAAATATAAGGTAAGAATCAACAGAAGCTGATCCATGGGGAACTTTTAGTGTATAAGTTCTTGTATTAAGACTAGAAACTTTAAGATTTATAGATAGTTCTGCAACATATGCCTTAGGCCTTCCGGATGCTTACTGAACAGTTGACCGAGTTTTTTTAGCAGAGAGCAGACGCCTTCCTATTACCAAGTCTACAATAATTTAAAAACAAGTAATTAGTCAATTAAAGGTTTGTTAGCAGGTAGGCAGACTTACTCAAATATTTGGGTAAACCAACTTGGCACAAATGAAAATGACTTACAGAATTGTTTAAAGAGAGGAAACTTCGTGCCGTTGATTTCTCCTTATAACATGAGCAATTGCCTTGAATCGCAGCAGAAATTATCTCAGCTGTAGTTTCTTGGAAACCAAAAAGAAATTCATATCTTAAATATAATAAACAAATAATTAAGAATTTAGCCAGTATGGACTGAGGAGATGCTGATGTATTATAAATATTAAAGATCAGAGACTTGGGTGGAATGGAATGGGCTGGGCATGCTAAAGGATGACAGAAATCTTTTAAGCAAATAGATAATGATAAACAGATCTTTCGCCTGCTACAGACAATTCTCCTTTCATATCCCTGTCAATACAATAGATGAGGCATCCCTTCGTCTTTTTCTGGAGGGAATTGGGTTTAACATTAATTCTTCAGCTGCAATAAAGAAAACTGGTAGCCGTATACATGAAAATGAAGTACGTACCAGACAAATAAGCAACGTTGTTCTATATGATGACAAGAATTTTCAAAAGATTTCGATATTTATATATACATTAGCAACATAATCGAATTGTAGAAGGTTGCCGTAAAACAAGGTCAAAATTGAGAAGAAAATTTACAACTTTTAACAACAAATTAGAGGATCTGCCATTAAAAGTTCGAACTAAAATTCTGGTAGACTCAGATTTTGTTTGATGATTCACATGTTCGTGAAAGTGCCGATGATGCTTGAGAGTGACTGCACTATTTCATCCATGGTTGGGCGAGCTGTGGGTTCTTTCTTTAGGCCTATCAATCAATTTGATAACCAAAATGGCAAGTTCCGAAGGATAGTTCCCTTGCAAAGAAGGGTCGATGACGTGCTTCAAAATCTCCCCTCAATCGTCCTTATTAAGCACAGGATTTAAGACATCAGATAAGCGTGTATTTTCCTCTGTGGAAAGCGCAGCAGCCTCTTTCCCAGGAAGCATGTCCAGCATGAGAACGCCAAATGCATAGACATCAAGTTTTGTGGAGACCAGACCATTTCTATATACTCAGGAGCTATGTAACCCTTAGTTCCAACAACGTGCCTTGTCAAGGCGAATTCACCTTCATGCCCTTCTGCTTGCCTTGCTAGAGCAAAGTTTGCTCTCTTAGCCCTGAAATCACTGTCAAGGAAAATATTGCTGGTCTTTATATCTGATGAGGAGGGTGGGTGAAGCTATGCAGATATTTGAGACCTGTGGCCACAGCCAATGCTATTTCTCTGCGCCCAATTTGAAAAACTTTCCTTCATTGTTGTCATAAATCCAATTACTCAAGGATCCATTCACAGCATATTCAAAAACCAGATACCAATTCCCATCATTAAAACAAAGGCAAGATAGTCGGATAAGATTGGAACGATTGATCTTGTTCAACAAATTTATCTCCTCTGTTAGACTTTCTCAATTGCAGCAAAATCACCATTCATTTTTGCACGATAAACATATCCTTCGATCCAACAACTGGAGCTGAAATTGTCAGTTGCAATAGTAGTTCTTCAAAACTGTACACTTTTAGGGATTGAGCTACATTAGATAGACTCTCAATGAAATCCTGAGATCCTTCATCCAATTTTTTGTTTAGTGGTTTTTCACGTGCCTCAAACTACTTGAAACGATAGCTGAATCGGGTCCCCTCTAATTACTTTCACGGAAGAACATGTAGAATACAATTGTGCCAGAGATCAATGTAAGCTATTCCTCCAAGAACACCAACAATAATACAGGAAGACCATTAGCTTCAAGAGTCTTTTTAGTTTTCAACACCAAATCTTCTGTTAATTCCAGAAACAGTATCACCCTTTTTCACTAGGTAGCTCGTCAGATAATGGACCCCAAAATCAGTTTGGTTCTTTATGGGACAGGCACATCTGAGAGGAACAATGACTCTTGTACCAACACCAAAATACTGACATTACCTGGAGTGCATGACGGGTTGACAGGCCTTGGAAAGTATTATTAGCAATAGTATCTCCTTTCTCAACAACAGATATGGTGTTTGCCTGGTAATGCTGACCAGAAGAAGAGCGGTTAACAGTAACTATCCTGTTCGTTTCAAATGTTGCAGGCTCAGAAACGGAATCTATTTGAGAGAGCTGAGATGGGTCAGAAGCCAAGAGCGTGGAGATGGAAGCAAAGATGTTTTAAGGAGGTATAGACCTGAGGACAAGGTAAGCTTGGCAACTCTTGTTAAGGCCATTGCAGGAGCTCCCAAAAGCAGAATTTGTAGTACCAAACGGCTTACGAACCGTTACGTCCAGTCCAACATGAGGCTGCTGGGCTTGAATCAAAGAACTCGAGCATAGAACGAGCAAAGGGAAGACATAAACGAGAGAGAGGAAACCCACGTTTCATCATGGATGGAATTAAGCCAAATGTTGCTTTAACATTGAGAATATTTATCCCAGGGACGCAAGGCACTTCATGCGGATGTATTTGATAATTACTTTCTGAGAAATTTTATTCTTGAAAGCATTCCATTCCATGCTGAATTTTGGATTTGAAATTTCCGGGAACAGGTTGGGCGGATAAAGATTGCACAGTTAATGCAATCCCAACATTGCCAAGCGGGTGTTGACCATCAGCATTATCATCTAACATGTTTGAACTTACGGATAGGGTAGGGTATCAAGTTTTGCCTTTGATTAGGTTCATATTATCTCCGAGCATGTGAAAAAATTAATCCTTCAGACAGGTAGCATCGGGAAAATGATTAGGAATGACTTGGAGATGCAAACACAACCTTGATCTTCAATAGAAAAGCAAAATAAAAGGATACAAAATGCCCAGTAGCCTTTAGTGGCCCTGGACACATTCGAATACTAATATTAAACACATTAAACAACAAAGTCGGTTTACAAGGACTTCCAAATTCCAACCATGGACAAATGAACATCGCGTTGGGGTGAAATTTGTCACCCCCACTCATCGAAACACTGCATGAATATTTTTCAGTCGCAGAAGTGGCAACAAGTCATTGCTCATTAGCTGGAAGAAACAGTCAAAAGCAGCTATCAAGATTGACTTGGGGACATGATGAAGAAGATCAAGTCCCTCAAATTCCTTATTATGAACAGTAAATACATGAGTACACACTACACAAATTCAATTGAGACTATATAGCAGGGTGACATATTACATAAACTATACAGAGTGATGGACCTTAAAACACTTCATATTTACAAAAATAAGTGTTATGATGATCTCTTTTGCAACCAAATAAAGTTGCATAAACTTAATACAAAAACTGTCTAAAAATATACCGATGCAAGTGAATTTTCAATAAAGAAAATTCCTCAATTCCTTGTGTAATTTATGTAATTCATAAACTAAGTTGACATTTCATTTGAAAATAGTAGCTTAAGTTAGCCAAAAAAACCAAGTCAATCAAAGATCAGAGAAGCCATGAGACTAGAAATATCAATGCCTAGTATCAGTTCAAGAAACACATCATGCTAGGAAGTGGTTGTCTCATCGACACGGGTTGATATTGATTAGGAAAGATGTCAAGGTATGATCAGAAAATCCAGATGGTATCGTTAATTTCACGATTTTTCTAGATTGGGGTCAATGATCATGTAGGACAGATTTTTTTTTTTCTATGAAGAAAGGCACCAATAATCAACCAAGCAGAAAACCAATTCCTTGTTATCAAATCTTTTGGAAGACATTATGAATTAAATGACTGCTGCAAAGGAAACATGTACAGAAGATGGGTATCCCTTGTAACATTTCTAATCTTTGTCACAGTGAAAGAAACCAAAGAAACATGAAATTAAAGACAAACATTAGTAAAAAATTCTCAACAGATAACAGTTGAGTCATCACAATGACAGATGGAAAATTCCAAATGATTTTCAACAAGTGTCTGAAAAATTACAACATCTATTACAGAATCAGCATGAAAATAAAAGGACAAAAACTCAATTACTCTTAGAAATCATTCTCATACGTCTATTTTTGAGTTTCTTAGCAATTTTTCAAGGGAAACGTTCAAGGGGAAAGTATGCACGAAGGGATTGCCGCAACTCAGTGTTAAAGAAAACTCTGTACATAAGCATTGAAGTATCATTGAAACTTGGTCCCAGCAAAAGTTTCCAATATCTTCTGAGTCCCTTTGGCTGTGACACGGAATACTATAACAGATCTTAGTATGCACCTTGCATTAGTAGAGCTGACTCCAGTGTGGTATACACCACATATAAAGCATGAACTATATAGGTAGCTTAAAATTTGGAAAGAAATTGAGCAGGATTCAACTTTCAATATCTAGCACAGAGCATGACGGAGTGTCAATCATCCAAGTAGGAACTCCTTTCTATCCAGTTCCCAACCATAGATACAATATAGTAAAGAAGAACAAGAACCCTAGACCAAGAATATAACCAAAGAAATGTGAATTACATTCACAATTCCTAAATCCACCAATACCTCGAATCTTTGTTATGATTAGTAAAACTCCCATTATGAGACAATAGACACCAGCAGCAATGCCAGCACGTAATCCATTGGCCAGCCAGTCTGGTGTTATAACAAATAGGATAAATCGAGCAACTGTACAAATAAGCAAGGCACAATATTTATTGGCAAAACGTTTTAAACATCGGAATATATTTTAGGCAACAACAATGTAATGAATAGTGACCAATAAAAAATTTCTAACCTGGAAAGGTTTTAGGGAAAAAAAGGTTTGCTCCAACGGCAAGAAAGGCAACCCAACGACCAAATTGACCTCTGCATCATTAGATTGGTTCTGATGGTAAATGTAATAGCATACACATCCAATTTAACTCAGATACAACATAGAAAGTTGACAAGCACCTTAAGATCTTGAATAGCACAGTTGGGAAACTGGTGAAGAGATACAATACTAGAAGGTTAGTTTGCATGCGTGATCTCTGTCCTGTTCTGTTCAGAAGTAACAAAAATCTGTAGGGAGATCATGACAAATAAAATTGACTTAGTAAACACCATGCTAAAACAAGAGACTGAGATTGAAACTTGACCATACAAGAACATCATGAATTCTTATTATACAAATTATAACAAGTTTCTCTCGATACCATTCAGAAGATAAAAGAGGTGATAGAGAATCAAAGGAAAGTAGCCTCCATCAGAAATGAAATACCACATTTTTAAAAATATCTGTAAATTCTTTAAACACATATTTCAAGCATCCATTGAAGAATTACAAGCACTGTACAAAGAGGAGAGGCCAGAGAACAAGCACTGTACAAAGAGGACCGTCATTTTGGAGCTATATGTCCGAAAAATTACTTTCACACCATAAAGTTCTCAACATCCAGATTATGCAGTGCTGAGAAGCTCACGTCATGGTCAAGAACTTTACTGCATTGCTGAGAACAGCCATTCTTGTTTCAGATCTAAAGAAAGAAACCGAAAGCTTATACACAGTTACATTCCCTTTACTCGATTGAGACCCCCGGCTTTCTCTAAAGAAAAAGAAGACTGCTACTGACTTGGTAGTAAGTCTTGATGGTTTAGAAACAGTTAAATCTCTAAAGTTTGTTACTGGTTTGCTGAGATGGAAGCTGCTGAAATGGCATGATAGTTGTGCCAAGGTTGTTAAGTTAGCCTGAGTCTGTTGGTAAGTCAGTTCTTTGGAGCTGGTTACTAACAACAAAACAGTAGCAAAAGGCTGGTTGCCAAGCATCCTTCATTACTCAAGTTTCCCAGAAAAAGTGAGAATCAACAGAGTTTTGTTTTGTTTGCTCTCTGCAGTTTGATCTAGAGATTGTACACTTCTTCCATTGATAATAAAGCTTGAGAATTATATTTATCACCCAACTGCCAAACCATGTAAATCCTGTTTTTTTTTTTTCTAATTTCTTTTAGTTTTCACTTCAGATCTTCTTAGGTATTAATTCTTCATTGTTCTTGTGATCAGGCTTTTAGTGTTTAAACACAATAAACTGGTATCAGAGCCTTGGTCAGAGATGGCAGTGTCAGAGTTTGATATAGAGAAGCTAATATGAGAGCAAAACATAAATCTGAAATTCATACTTTAAAGAATCAGTTGAACGTTGAGTTCAAAATGAAAGATCTGCGAAGTGCAAAGATGCTTGAGACAGAAATATTAACACACTCTTTCTTAAAAACAAGAGTATATTCACAAGATAATTGAGAATTTTTGTATTAAAAGATAACCAGTTTCAACTCCATTGGCTGCCCATTTCAAACTATCTAGAGCATAAGCACCAAAACTTGAAGATGAAAAGTAAGAGATGGTGGGGGATTCCTTATGCAAATACAATTGGGAGTCCCATGTATCCAACGGTTTGTTCTAAACCTAATATATCTCATGTCGTAAGTATGGTTGGTAGATTTACGAGGAATTTAGGTAGAGAGAATTGGAAGCCTATAAAATGGATGTTGAGATATCTGAATGGTACTTTGAAGCATGAATTGATGTACGGAAAATGGTATTCAACAAATGAAGGCATTGTCCGCTATGTCAATTCTGATTATGCAGGTTACTAACAAGTTATATTTTCACTTGGAATCAGTGCACAGTAAGCTAGAAAGCATTATTGCAGCAAGAAGTAAAATCTCTCAACCAGAGAGGCAGAGTATATTTCTGTAATAGATGCTATCAAAGAAGCATTATGGATGGCTGGTTTAGTAAATGAGCTTGTTGTGTTTCAAGAAATATGTTGTTAGCCACTCTGACAGCCAAAGTGCTTTTACATTTGACCAAGAACCAAACATGCAGATGTAAGGTTGCATTTTATAGGAGACAAAGTGAGCAAAGGTTCTGATAAAAGTCAGAACTTCTGAGAATCCAGCTGATATGCTTACAAAGTCATTGTCTACTACCAAGTTGAACTTTGTTTGGATTCGATAGAATCAAGGCAGATTAGAGTTCCCTAGAAACGGTGATTGAGATTAGTTTTTTCTTCTTTTTTTTTCGCTTGAAGTATGTTGACGAACCAAGGTTGATATTTGTAGTAAGTCTTGATTGTTCAGAAACAGTTAAATCTCTTAAGTTTGCTACTGGTTAGCTAACCTGGGGGCTTGTTGAATGTCAAGACAGCTATGGCATGGTTGTCAAGTTAATTGTAAGTCTATTAAGTCAGTTTTTGGGGCTGGTCACTAACTATAAGACAGAGGCAAGAAGATGGTTGTTGGGCATCCTTCATTGCTCAATTTTTCCAGAAAAAGGGAGAATCAAGACAGAGTTTTGCTTTGTTTGTGTTTTCTGCAATTCGTCCAGAGATTTTATGCTTCTTCCATTGATAACAAAGCTTGGTACTGATCTTTATCACCCAACCACGTAAAGCCCTTTTTTTTTTTGGTGATTTTCATTGGGATTTGTTCATTTTCTTTTAGTTTTCACTTCAGATCTTCTTAGGTATTAATTCTTCATTACTCTTGCCATCAATCTTTGAGTGTTTAAGCACAAAGAAGCTAAGAAAGTTAAATAGCAGAAAAAGGGTAAAACAAAGACTTAATTCTGAAGCAGTCGGCAGTCACCTTCCAGTAATTGCTTCGCTACTGGACAACCCTTCTTTTTTTTTTAATATCTTTATTAATTTTTTGTTTCACCCGAGTTCTTCAGCTCTGATTTACAAATCACCCAACTCTTAATAAAATAAATATATAATCTAACCAGACCAGTAATACAAAACAAAAACAAAAACTGTAAATTAACATGAATCATGGAAGCTGGAGCTATAAATAGAACGTAAAAGACAAATAATAAAACGAAGGTAATAATGAAATGGGGTGACTCACAAGGCAGCGATGGTTCCACCCCACTGAAGGCTGGCTCGAGCTTTACTACTTCTATTGGAATCCAATTCTGTAAATGCAACAATCTGAGCCACCTCCTCCACGAATCCCAATTCCATAATACTTCTCATCTTCGTCTTCACCATCTTTCTATCTTCTATAGCATAGCATTCGCTAGCCCCGATTTCTCCCCTCTATGAGATCTGGTTGACTTGCTATCACAATCAACCAGCTACTGTCAAGTGTTCTGCAAGTCCGAGATACATAAAGCAATCGATCCTACTTTACATTTTCTTTCACGTGTCAGACATGCAGCCCTCTGATCTGATCAAACGTTTTTGGTCTCTTGGATCATACGAATTCTTTTACGGTCATTGGTTCCTCGTCCAAACGAATCTGCCAAGTCGGTTTTTTTTGTTCCTTCTTAATCCAAGCACGAAAATAAAGGGGGCAAATCTGACCTCGTATTATGCGCGTGGGTTGGATGTCGGCTTGCCCCGTCAACAAACAGTAAACCGACACTGTGATTTAAGAGAATTGGCCATTATAAATTCTTTTTTTTTAATTATTATAAATTACTAATAAGAAAACAATCCAATACAACAAGGGTAACATGTATATAACTCATCATACAGCAAGAGGAGAGGGCAAATGAAGGGATCTTCCATGAAGCTTCACTGAAACTCTCGTTGCATTACCACGAAAGGTTGTTCGACAATTTACCAGGTCAACGATGCGTTCAAGGTATTTGAGAGAGAATGCTCTATTTCATCCATGGTTGGGCGATTTGTGGGATCTTTCTTTAAGCAGCTATCAATTAATTTGATCACCAATATGGCAAGTTCTGAAGGATAGTTCCCTTGCATGCAAGGGTCTATGAAGTGCCTCAGACTCTCCTCCTCTCCATCTTCCTCGTTAAGCACATCATTTAAGACATCAGATAAGTGCATATTTCCTTCTTTATAAAATGCAGCAGCCTCTTTCCCTGCAAGCATCTCCAGCATCAGAATTCCAAATGCATAGACATCGAGTTTTGTGGAGATCAGACCATTTTCCAAGTACTCAGGAGCCATGTACCCTTTACTTCCAACAATGTGCCTCGTCAATGCAAATTCACCTTCTTGCCCTTCTGTTGGCCTTGCTAGAGCAAAATTAGCTATCTTAGCCCTGAAATCACTGTCAAGAAGAACGTTACTGCTGTTTATATCCTTGTGAACATGGGGAGGGTTGGTGAAGCAATGCAGATAATTAAGACCTGTGGCCACATCCAATGCTATTTGTATTCTCTGTGCCCAATCCAATCCTTTTCCTTCATTTGTTTTGCCATAAATCCAGTCACTCAAGTTTCCATTGACAGCATACTCAAAAACTAGATACCAATTTCCCTCATTGAAACAAACCCCAGAAAGGCGGATAACATTTGCATGGTTGATCTTGTTTAACAAAGTTATCTCCTTTGACACGTCTCCATTCACTTTCTTAATGGCAGCAAAATCACCATTGATTTTGCCACGATAAACAGATGCTTTAATCAAACAACTGAAGCTGAAATTATCTGTTGCAAATTGCAGCTCTTTGAAACTATATACTTTAAGGGATTGAGCTACACCGGATATACTTTCCAAGAAGTCCTGGGAATATTCTTCATCCAACTTCTTGTTAAATGGCTTTTGACGCGCTTCAAAGCTTTGGGAGGCGATAATTGAATCAGGTTTCTTCGCTCTTCTATAGAAGAATTTACAGAAAATAATGGTGCCAACTATCAGCATAAGAGCAATACCTCCAAGAACCCCTGCAACCACATAAATCCAAGTTTTGTTCGAGCTTTTAGTGGAGGGAGAGTTAGGAGGTGGAGGTGGAGGTGCAGTTGAAGATGGAGGCGGTGGTGGCTCTATTGTTTGAGAACTTGATGGCTGGTTTTCCAGAGGAACTAGAAACGTAGTGAAGAAATTAATATTATCTTGTTGGGAAAGACTATTAGCTTCAAGACTCTTGGCAGAATCCACTCCAAATCTGGTACTAATTCCATCGACAGTATCACCCTCGGCAACTAGGTAGCTCAACAGATACTGGACACCATCGTCAGTCTGATTCACTGTAGGACAGGCACATCTAAGTGGAATAGTGACATTTGCACCAATAACCAAATTTTCGGCATTACCGTTTTGATCCTGTAATGCTTGACAGGTTGACAGGGCTTGAAAGGTGTTATTTGCAATGAAAAGATAAGTATCTCCATCCTCAATAGTATAAGATGTGTTTACCTGGTAATACTGACCTGAACCTGAACAAGAGCAGTTTACAGGAACTATTACCAACTTGTTTGTTTCAAACGTTGCGGTCTCAGAAACTGAGTTTATTTCGGATAGCTGAGATGGGTCAGAGGCCAAGAGTGAAGAGATAGAAGAAACTGAGTTAAAAGGAGGTTGAGATCTGAAGGTAAGGTAACCTTGGCAACTCCTGTTCAGGCCGTTACAGAAGTACCCAAGAGCAGAATTCGAATTGAACCTGTCTACGTTGTTACAGTCTGTTGTTGCAAGTCCAACATATGGCTGCTGGGCGTGAATCAAACGACAGAAACATAGAATGAACAAAGTGAAAACAGGCATGAAAGAGGGAAAACCCATGTTGGTCATGGAAGATGAGATGGAGGATATGCTCAGATATTGCTTACATAATGAGAAAAGCTATGCAGACACTGCATACGGAACTGACTTTTCAGAGAAGAAATATTCTTACAAATACCCAACTTTTGAATTGGCCCGAAGAAAATTTCTTAGAACAGGGTGAGTTGTTCATCGTTGACAGTCACTATCATGGTTCAACAGTCTGAACTTGAATATCCAGCTTTGTGACTGATTTCATATTCGGAAAATGATTAATGCTGAGAACTTGTTGCAAACACAACCTCGGTCATTAATGGAGAAATGAAACAATAAAGCAGGCTTAGTTTCCAATGGCCAAAAATCGAGCATGGTTTACAAAACAACCAACCGTAAAATAACCGCAGTTTTGGGACCAAAATTGCCCGAGACATTTTCCTAATTAGTAGCAGTTGACATTAGCTCACCTGCAAGAAGAGGTCAAAAGCAGCCACAAAGTTTTGACTTGGTCCATTTCGGTTTGCTTATTAGGGGAGAGTTCCTCAATTTTTATTAAACTAAAATTTTTAATAAACTAATGATAAAGGAATGTCGTCTGTCAGTTGTTCTTGTCTCAATCTCATTGATCAATTCTTTGAATTTTGACGGGTTCAACTGTCTATTATTTGAAAATACTGTGGTTTAATGCTTGATTGATGCAGTGATTGGACGATAATCAGCAGTTGATTATTGCAAAACACTGGTGGGATTGGATTTGATGGTCCGTGTAATACAGGGAGAGTAGTCGAAAAGCTATTGTCTGCAGAATGAATCATGTTTCACAAATCTGATGTATTTTGTAAGAAATTTAGGCTGAAGGGAGGATGGATATGAAATTTTGTTGGCAGTGGCAGTCCGATCTCTTGACAGCAAAGATTACAGAACAGATTACTCAGGGACAATACAAAGGCCTTGAAGTTGAAGTCAAGCTGCTCTAGTCCAGTCCCCACGACAAGCGTATAGTCATGCCAAGTATGCCACTAGCTATTGTCGAGTTCCTAAATCTACGATTTGTATAATTAACAATTATACGTGATTTTACATCAATTGGCCATGTCAAACAGCATTTAAAATTCAATCAAAAACACTTATATTTTTTTTTAGTAATTTTAAAATAATTTTTTTATTAATTTAAAAAAATAAATAATTAAAATATTAATAATAATAATTTTTAAAATTTTTAATAATACTCAGATAATACAAGGGAATTTTAAAA
>CP135586.1:1411288-1493739 GCA_032401905.1 Swietenia macrophylla | reverse complement strand
TTTTAATAATACTTATATAATACAACTGAATTTTAAAAATATTATTTAGTAATGAAAATAAAAAAATAAAAATATTTACAAATAAGACGAAAATCAATTTGATTATTTTTATATTACTTATACTAAAAATAATTAATTTAAAATAATAATTTTTATAATTACACCTTCGTAATTGCATCAATAATAATAATTTTAAAATTTTAATAATTTTTTTATAGTAATAAAAATAATTTAATTTTAACACTATAATTATAAGGTACATGATCGGCAACCATTGGTCTCGTCAGTGGAAAGTGGAAATGAGAATTACTTACATTGCAATCTGAATTCTAATTTAAGACTGAAGACGAATGCCTTTTGGAGGCAAAGAGTACTGCCTTCACCGATTCCATATGTGATCGAAATCAAACCACATCATCGGAGCTTGGAACTCCCCTCACTCCCTCAAAATCAAAATTACTTTTTCTGCATGTAGGGTTTTGATAAATATGCATCATGGGTTCCATTCTACAGTATGTGCTTGAATTTTATGTTCAAGTTTTTAAATGTTTAAATTACCCGTTTTAATTTGAACGTAAGATACATGTAACGTATATTAGTAGTTTTAACTATTTACTCTCTGGTCAGAAAAGAAGAAAAAGGAATGATCGGAAGAACTGATCAGACATTTCATGGACTTAAAGCTGATAATAAAAATACTATTGTTTCTTTAATCAATTTCCTTACATGGATCCCCACAACTTTGCTTCGGGTTTAAGGATTGTTACAGAGATGGCACGGTGATTGTCTCTCGCGGCACTAGCGGGTCAGTTTAAGTTATATAATATATAGTTTAGTTCTCTTAATTAAGTTGATATGTTTTGTGCTGTAAAGTTTAAAAATAAATATGTGTGATGGGTTATGTATTTAAAGCGGATAATAGCTACTCAGTAGTTGTTAGGTCTGGGTTGTTCTAGATGATATTAAAACCAACCCGTGATTTGATGTGTAGATGTTTTGGTATGTGATATGTCTTCTGATATGTGAATATTCTGTCTGACCCCCTCACATGAACGCGAGGTTTAAGGGAAGAGAATGCCACATCTTACATCATTAGTGGATGAGTTTAGATTACATAATATATAGCTTGAGTTCTCTAAATTAAGTAGATGCGTTTTGAGTTACAAAACTCAAAAACAAATCCGTGACAGATAATATGCTAAAAAATAACAATATTTACTCAATAGTTATTGAGTTTGAGTTATTATAATGATGAGATTTTTCAAAGAAAAAATTAGTAAAATAATCTTATTATATCAGTATAGTTAATAGAATAGGAATATACGAAGAAAAAAAAATTTATTGATAATAAATTAAAAATAAGAGATTTAAAGGAGAGAGAAAGTCACATCTCACATTATTAGTGGATGAATATAATATCTACTCAATAGTTATTGAGTTTGAGCTATTACAATGATGAGATTTTTCAAAGAAAAAATTAGTAAAATAGTTTTATTATATCAGTATAGTTAATAGAATAAAAATATACGAAGAAAAAAAAATTATTGATAATAAATTAAAATTAAGAGGTTTAAAGGGGAGAGAAAGTCACATCTCACATTGTTAGTGGATGAATTTAGGTTATATAATATATAATTTGAATTCTCCGTATAGTTAATGAAATAGGAATATACGAAGAAAAAAATTTTATTGATGATAAATTAAAAATAAAAGATCTAAAAGAGGGAGAATGTCACATCTCACATTGTTAGTGAGTGAGTTTAGGTTATATGATATATAATTTGAATTCTCCTAACTAAACAGACGTATTTTAAGTTACAAAATTCAAAAACAAATTCGTGACTAACAATATGCTCGAAACAAATAATACATATGCTCAAAATTTGGATTATCCGTTTAGTTATTGAATAGTTATTAGACTTGAACTGATATAATAACGAAATTTTTTAAAGAAAAAAATTAGTAAATCAGTGTTATTATATTAGATCGAATAAGTATATTCGAGAACAAAAATTATTGACGATGAATTAAAAATAAAAAATCACTAAAAATTTTGACTTTTAAGATACGAATATATGCATTTTCCATTGGTGCAGCTTGGTTATATTTTATACCTTAACTTTTCTGAGAAAAAGAAGAAGAATTGACAATTAACGCAGGATCATATCATGTTTACTTTATTTTGCATAGTAGCCAGAAGTGATAATGATTCTCATGAGTACACGAAATCAGGACATAAACAAGAGACATATGTTTACGGTATTGGAGGAACCGAGATTTATGATTGTACTGCATAGATTTATTTACGAAAACCTTAAGGAAATTAAGCCATCATTTGGTAAAACTCGTGGTAATCAATAACTCCATTGCCATCAGTATCAAATACTTGAATCATGGCAACACACTCGTCGTAAGATTTTGAATCACCTAAGCGATTCAACATCCTTTGCAAGCCTTTTGGAGTTATACAGCCTTTCTTCTCCAACTCAAACATCTCAAAGGCCTTCTTCAAATCCTCATCGCCTTCTGGTTTCATCATCTTCTGAAAATCTTGAAAATCCAATAAACTGTCCCCATCGGTATCGATATCATCGATTGCTCCTTGAGCCTCTTCGTATGACATGTACTCTCCAATGGAACCAAAATAAGCCCTCAGTTCAAGAGCTGAAATTTTCCCATCACCATCACCATCAAAATGACGGAAAACTTCCTTCAGCTCATCTTCTTTCGTGATATTTTTGGGTGTGCAAGGAGAAATGGGGGAAGGCGAAGAGCTTGAGCTAGACTTTGACCGGTGACGATGGAGGCTTATCCTCAGACCCTTGTTAGAGAGCCATTTAGATGGCTTGGAAATTCTATCGGTTGCCATCTCAAGAGGCAAAATCTAATGCTCAAGGCTATGTCAATAACTGTAGCATGTAACAGCTTTTGTAGAGATGTAAAGGCTGACAAGCTTGTCAAGGCAATGAATCTTTTAAATGCTTTAACTGATTTTCCATGAAATTGCTGAGTGGAAAGACCAGACAGAGTATATATAACGTAAGATTCTTGGTGAATACAAATTCAAGGAAATTGCATGGAAACTTCCGGAAAGGGTCCCAAAGTTGATTGACTACTGTCCTGGTAATACGTGACTCTCACTCACTTCACGCACCTATATAAGGTGTAAAATCACGACCCCATCGGGTTAGGAAAAATTCTGCCATTATTTAGGTTAACTTTACTGTCAAGATTGTTCTCTAAGGCTGTAAATCAGGATTAAGAAATTGACAAAAGCTTGAAATAAATTGACTTAGATCTGTCTGCCTAACCGATATACCTAAGCAAAATGAAATGTTGCCTTAATGAAATCTTTGGTTACAATATTTTGTATTTGTAGTTGTGAGTTTGGTCATTTCTGGTCTTTGGCTAGTGGTGGAAAAGAAGTCTGCCATACGCGTGGAATTGTGTTCTCAAATCGCAACTTGGTCAGCAATGCTTTCGGCTTTTAAGGTTTTGTGCTGCCAGCATATGCATGCCTTGCTTATGCTTCACGCAGGTGTAGTCTTTTTCATTTTCCACGCCTATTTCACTTTTGGGTATGTTTGTAGTCATTAAAGATACTTTTCAGTTTTCGCTGTCATTATAGAGACCTATAAATGTCTACTTTGGTATTGAAAATGGCTAAAGAGACAAGAAATAGCTGGCGATGTATGTTTTGTTCGATGAATAACATTGTTGGCCACAGTCTGTGTTTCCTGGTTTACTTTCATTTCCATTTACTTGACGGTTAGTTCACAGGGAAACTTGAATCTACTCGCAGGTTATGACGCAGGAAAAAGTAACCAGGAGGCAAATTTGTATGCACGGACGGAGACCTCCTGGACTTCCACGGCGACCGAAGAGATATTGGTTAACTTCTTGTTATTTTCTTGGGCCTTGAAAAAAATTCCAGGACACGCTAATTTGTGAGACAGTTGAGTGGCCTTGACTTGACAAATATCCAATCAATACATTCACTCAGAAATTTAAAACCTGTTCTTTGTTTTTCCAGACTAGAGCTAGGAAGAACCTGGCGTGAGTCACGAGCATACACGGTAATCGTTTCCTGACACAGAAATACATTGAGGCAATTGGAGTTGTTCAGGTTTGGGTTTGAATAATGGATGGTCCACCATTATCTAACAAATCATCGCAAGGACGATGGCCCAATTTAACCTAGCCTTAGCTTAAACCCGCGGCAGCCGACAAGGCTCTGACCTGAAAATGTAGCCATGTCCACATGATATGAAAATTGTGTAATCCTTGGTGAAACTAAACGCTAAGCTGCGAAAGGTCTTGCAAAAAGTTTTTCACGAGCTGGCGGGCCATTGATATTAACTTTTGCTCAGTCTCCAAACATGTCTGATTTTAGTGATCTTCATTTTCATACTTCCTTTGATTTTACTGATCTTTCGTTTTCATACTTTCTGTATAATTTAAAATATGATTTTTATTAATTGCATCAATTGACGGACATAATTATTTAATACTTTCAAATCGTAAATTTTTAAATAAAATAATAATTTTAATTTGATACAAAAATTAATTAATTTAACGATTTAATGTTTAAATATCACAAACACTATAAATTAAAATTATTATTATTATTATTTGAATTTATAAAAAAAAAATTATTAAATATAATTATTTGATCTTTATTATAAAATTAATCTTTCGCGTAAGAAAAAATATTAAATATAATTATAATTATATAACTCTTTCTTTCAAATCAAAGATTTTTTAGGTTTCACATAGTACATTGCATATGAGAGTGAGCTTTTACCATTCGAAAACTATCATTTATTTGAATAATGGGACAACTTTCTATATGATTTTCGGTCTATCACATTCTATATACAATCTTTAAATATCTTTGAAACTGTTTTCATTGTGAAATCCGTCATCTTTATTATCGCTTTTCATTGTCAGTCATCTTAATTTCCATTTACAGCCGTTAAGAACACGTTGGTTCAGAGGCCTTCCCTTCTTCTTCCATTTACTCTCGACTTGACGACCAAGTCACACAAGCATAGGCATGAAATTTAAACGTTTTCGGTCCTTCATTCAAGCTGCTGCTATAGTAAGAATTATGGGACTGATCTCCTTTTACGAAATTAAGTTAAAGGGATACAACTGAGAGCATATTGTAATAGCCAATGGATCACTCCTGGTCATTCTTTAAAATTTTTGTCCATAAGCCATTACTAGTAGCTAGCTGCACGTAATTTTGTCCTCCCATTTGTCAAATGAAAGGCTACCTCCCAATTGAATGTCTGAAAAGAAAGTGCGGCTTTTCGGATAGTCCAAATGTCCTAGTTAAGACACAATTTAGGCCAATGAGATCCTAGTATCAAGCATGGGGTCATGAAAGAGTTTCGGACATCAATGAATTTAGAGTCTCTGTGAGCTCGAGAGAATAAACAAGGTGAAGGAAATAGTTCAACTAATTCCTTGTATAGTGAGATGACTTTTAGACACGAACTAGTTGGGTTTATTGATGATCAGTGGACCTATCTATTGGGGAAATTGGTAGAAACTTGCAGTGAAGTTAGCGTAGAGGAGGCAAACCAACTTGAAGCTGATAAAATAAATAAGTAATAAACAATAATAGAATTATACCTAAAAAAAAAATTATAAATAGCGTACTTTAAATTATAATACAATAATTAATTTTTTTGACGTTATTTGTCCTTATTAAATCGACAATGCAGATGAGTTGAACAAACTCATTTTCAAAATAAAATAAAACACTTAGATTATTTATACGACAAAAATAAACTCAAATATCTAAAGTATATATATATATATATAAAAAAAATATTAGGTTAACTCAGCGTTATTACAAGGTATACTGATAAATAATTTTGTTATAGATATGGACCGTCTAGTAACTTGGGCCGGTCATGTGCAATCAGAAATCATCCATGAGGGGAGTATGCGTGCCGCTCATTAATCGACGTATATGAGTCTCGTGTTTACTCGAAAGGTGACAAAATTTTTGGCGGAGAGGAGCAAAGCAAGAACCTCCTTGCTTAAGACATATACAGCTCCTCTGACAAACTCTCATCATCATCTGACTGCTCTTGTCTTCAAGTTTTTCCTTTCACGATTGTCCCCCCACTGCATGATGACACATTGCACGCATCCTTCGTTAGTTTCTAGTAACTACTCCCTTCTTCGTATGCACTAAATTTCTGCAAATAAGACCCTTGGTTTCTTCCTTCAAAATTATATTATTCTGCTTCACCAACAAAAACACTCACTTTGAAAGAGAGAGAGAGAGGGGGTAGCCAGCAGCCATGTCTCTAGCTTATCGTGTAATGGAAAACTAGCCCTGTGTGCGTCGGGTTGAGAAGTATTTTAGAGACTGCCTTTGCAATCTCAAGGATGATTTCTCTTTTGGTTTTGGGCTCATTAGTTTAGCTTGCTGGGGAGTTGCAGAGATCCCTCAGCTCATCACCAATTTCGGCGCAAAGTCCAGCCATGGAGTCTCTCTTGCATTTATCCGAACTTGAGTTGCTGGGTTGTTCTTCTCTCTGCAACACACACACACACACAAAAACAGTTTAGGAGATGTCATTTTAATTGTTTTTCAGTCCTTTTGATTCAAATTTTCTCGTTGCAGAGATATCTTTAATCTCGTGGGCTGTCTTCTAGAGCCTGCAACGGTGAGTGTAAGGCTAAGAATTCACTGCCTTAAGAATTAAGATATTGTTTGCTGGTCCAGATCAAAATTACCACACACTGGATACTAAAGGCTCTGATCATACACCACTTTCTTTTTAATTCTAAATGCTCCTTATCTTCTTCTTTTTTTAAGCAAAATGCTCTCTTTCAAGTTGTCTGATTTGACATAAATACTTATTGTCCTTTTTCTGAGTTCTTTCTATTTTATGTGGATATGCAGTTGCCAACCCAGTTCTACACAGCTCTGGTAATAGCATGCTCTTGGTATATTTCTTTACTTCTACTATATAAATTACAAAATGAACCTATAATAATAAAAACAACAAATGCATTTGAATTCTCTACCCTGACACCATAAATTGGACTTACCAACTACTTCATCAAAGCATCGAATAGGATGGGTCACTCCAATATGAAAATTTTTGTGTTGAAAAGAAAAGAATCCATAGCTTATAGGCTTACAGGCAGAATATGATTTCGGTCAAATAATTTCCTGCAAAAGTGGGACATGCCCTTCAAATGCTGGTGACTTGGTTCAACCAAAGCATCAGTTATTAAGACCTAGATGTGACGTTGGGTAACTTTTACCTTTCTCAGAACAGCTCTGCACGATAAGTACTGTAGTGTTAGTGTTGCAAGGCTTGTATTGTGATCACATTCGCAGAAGGTGGAAAAGCAGACATGTCAAAGCTAAACAAGAGGTATTACAGAGTTTTTCTCGGCAAATATGTTCTTCTCCTCTTACAGCTACACGTGTTAAACTCTGATCATGAATATGAATGATACTGATACAGGATAAAGAAGAGAAAAAACCTTTGAAACCTGAGTCAACAGATGATGGTAACACTGCCATTCCCATTCTCAAGGCTTCAATAAAAGCATCTGGATCTCCTCGAAGAGAGTATTACTACACACACACACACACACACACACACACACATACTCGTCTTTGCGTTCTATATTTATTTAATTTGTTCTAACATAAAAATATAAAGGTATGTGCATACTGCAATGTTTCAGGTCAGCTAGACCATTAGCTGGAAGTGGGACTCCACCCTTTGGAAGTTATCTTAGGGCTGCACAAAGTGGGCCTTCGGCTTTGAGACTAGACAACGATTCATCGCCCGATGATGAGGCTGTTCTCCCTCTTTCATCTTACAAGACTCCATCTGTTAGCAAGCCCAAGCCCATCCCTAGATCTGTTAGTCTGATTAATTAACCAATACTAAATTTTCATTATAGTTTCACTTTAATTTCTTATAGAGGTCCCATATGTATGTGACATTCTCCAGGCCGGTTATGGAACGTTTCTTGCTGCATCTGTTAACCTTCCCATGCAAAGTAAGGCACTGGCCGTAGTAATCTCGAGGATTAATTCAAGAATACCTCTACAAGTATGATATGCACAAATCCTAGTTTTACGAGGCTACAGTACAGTATATTGTTTTAAAATCAAAAGCTTAAAAATTGGTGCTCATTAGCAGGAAAATAGCACGGTGCACAGTGCCGTGGGACAATGGCTAGGATGGCTGATGGCTGCTATATACATGTGCGGCCGACTCCCCCAAATATGGCTAAACATAAGTGTACTGTTCATTTCATTCATTTCCTTCTGTTTTTCCTCATTACTCCGACATGCAATTATTTTTATTTGTAACTGCCTTTACTAATTGCTTTCACTTACCATGCAGATCAAAAGAGGAATTGTAGAGGGGATGCTTTTACCGTTCTATACTATAATTAGACTCTTTCATAAGCCCTTTTCTATATGAACTTAATTATATATTGTAGGGCTTGAATCCTCTCATGTTTGTCTTCGCACTAATGAGGAATGTCACTTACGTCTTAAGGTAGAGCTGCCTGTCCCTCTCACTCTCGCTCTCTCCCTTTTTTTTTTTTTTTCCATTTATTTAGAACTTCTAAGCGTGCATGTTGATTCATGTGAGTGCATTATTGTTGTGAGAACGACTGAATGGGAAAATATAAAGGCAAATATAGCATGGTTGCTGGATGCCGTAGTCTGCGCGGCACTGGACTTATTTGTATCCTTCTCAAGCTATATTAATTGTTATTCTAGTACGTGTTACTGAGTGGTTCTTGCTTAATGAACCATAACCAGCATCATTACAGATCATACTGCAGTACCTTTATTACAGGTATTTCAGAAAGAAAACTGCAGGTTATCGAGAAGATGATGATCGCTACGGCGACTATGTTGATGCAAGCAAAGCATTTGAATCTTGATCATTAACCTCTTGTACTTGGTCATAGAACCTTAATTTATCTCCCTTGTAGCCACCTTGCTAGCATAAGAGAATTTGAGAGAAGCTTCCTCTGTCAATTCTTTTGACTTTTTAATTACCTTTATAAGCTTGAGCGGTCGGGGTTCTCAAGTGCTTAACAAATAAACATTAAATAGCAATGCCAGATTACGAGAACCACTTGTCTTTTGCAGGTGAAAAGACTTCTTGTCACTAGCTTAAAGGGGTGGCAGACGACTAGTCGTTCTATTTTGAGACAACAAAGCCGCATAAAAGAGTGGGCTGGCTCCCACTTATATCCATTATGAAATCGGGGCCCAAGTTTCCTTCTGCGTCCTCAGTTTTGGCCCATTATTAATGCCAGAATCCAATTGTTTAATCATAAGATGATTTCCTTCAAATTAATCAATAATTCACTGTTGGCAGCTTCATAAAACCCCATCATGTCATGAGTTGGCATGGATGCTTTCCGCCTTTTTCACTGTGTTTGTAACTATGGCGCTTGAGAACAAAACTCCCATTCTATTTCAGGACGACGATTTGTTTATAGGTTTAGTTTTGGTTGGACAATGCACATCAATAGGCTCAATGTCCACATCCCTTAGTTTTCTGGCAAAACTGATTGCTATTCCAACAACAAGGGTATGCAACACATACTGTAATCTGTACCAGAAAGGATGGTTCGAAGGTTGGCCGAACAAATTTCTCTATTGCATTAAATTTCCTGGTCCTTTCGATGGTGGATGGAGCTTCCCTTTCTTGATGCCTTACGTAGTATTGAATTCAAATGTAAAACAGTTGTCACATCCAAAATTTTCATGTGCAGATCTATCTAGCTGTTATATACGAATAAATCTTTTATAAGTTGACTAAAATTTCAGAATCTACCAAGTTCAATACTAGTTTACTCAAATTTATGGCACTAGTTAATCAAATCATCATCTACTATAATTCCAATGAGTTGACCATAATGGCTGGAGAGAAATTTAGCTTGAATATCTCCAAGGCGCCATAGATTTCGCAGGCAGAGTAACTAGGCTGTCGGGAAAATTTATTTAAGTCAATGGGGGCATTACATTTCTCCTAGATTAAAGTAATTATAGCTGCAGCACTTGACACTTTTTATGATCAATTTCATTTATAAATGGGTAACTATGTTAGCAAGCTATAAACGAATCTAGCTATTGCCAGAATGTGTAGTATAGGGCATGTGTTACTGGGTTTCAAATGGGGTGTATCGGTAGCCTTTCTAAAAGCAGAGCTGTTTCTCCTTTTTCCCAAAGGATTAACAGACAGAATCTGCTGTCAGACCATTTACCTTTGAAAATTTTGAAAATGCTTTGTTTCTTGTTTTCTTTCTTTGTAAGGTAGAAGTTAAATCATGAAAGAAAAAGCAGAAAACGCGTTCAATGATTCATAATACTGTTATCTTCTTGTCTTTGTACATTTTATTTGTGAACACGATCTGTCTGAGCTTGCGGAATAGAAGGCTTGTCATATGTTCAGATTAAATTCAGATCTTACCAAGACAGATTGGTCAAAATCCGACTGTTCCAATCCTCTAACTTCGATAACTTAGAAAAAGTCAACGTGGCTGGCCATATGGTTTTAAAAAATCCTGCGGGAGCTGCTACTCTCTCTTTGAAGGTGTCAACTGTCAAAAGTTTAAAAATGAATTTGGCAAGCAGACGCAGTCTTCAATGGATTATATTTTGCTATCGTGTGTTGGCCCTGCATTTTCAGCACACAAGCTTGCTGCGAAACAATTCAGTGGACTCAGCGACCAATTTGCTTACGTATTGGCAATTAGAAGCAAACCCTTAAAAAGGAATGACTTCTGTAGGACCTCTATTTATTCATTCACCAAAACTACAGTATTTGGGTTTAAAAGGCCTACACAGTTGCCCCGCACTGATCTTTTGAATTGCAAATTTAAACTGAGGAATTTGGCAACAGAGTCCCATCAGATGCCCATAATGAACCTTCTAATTATGTAATCAGTCCCCACTTCCTTGTTCAGTAAATCAAATTGATAGCTTTTTTACCATTTTGCTCGAGTGAGTTAACAGGGTTTCATTATTTGGTCAATCCATCAAAGTAACATTGTTTAGCTTTGGCCGGACTTTGAGCACATAGTGGTAAAGAAACAAAGCATCCAGATAAAAAGAAAAAAGTAACAACCGAGGAGTATCCTATCTCAAAATAGAAACAATGATTGATTTGATCGCTCAGAATATCAAAATGAAATCAGCCCTTTAAAAAATTACTGCAAGTGGGAAATTATATACAATATTACTCTGTTCATCCATTCATAATCCTGCCGAATAGATGTTGACCTTCCCATAAATTATGCTATCGTATTACCACAACATCCCGGATCATTTTGAAGTTTATAACACACCAAGGTCCTTTCAAGAATTTAGAAACTTGATGAAATGAATATATTCAGACATACAGATCAAGAACCAGAAATGGGAAAAGCTAGTTTAGTAGCCGTAACTGTGATTCACTGTTATCAGGTACATAATAGACCAAAAAGAAGTATATTGTATGCTTTTTAGGGCTGTACTTTAATCTACGAACACCCTCCCCCTCTCCCTCGTCATCAGAATTATGTATACAGAGACAGAGATATTCTATATTGTCCCTAGATTTCGATTGCACATGAGGCACGTAGCTAAGGACATTTATTTGTATATCATACAATTATAATACCGAATTCTAAGATTCAAGAAGGAACGGTGCCTGTAACAGATCATAAGGTGCCCACAAAGCATCCAAAGGACAGGGCCGGTTGGCGTCAAGTCTCACCCACGGCTTGCCTTTTCCACTCCAATGCAACAAACTTACCGGACCGGGGTGCAAATCCCGACACAAACCTCTATAATTGTCTCCACCTAGCCCATGTTGGTTCCACCTATGATCAACCGGCGCAATATTTCCAGCAAAGGCTAACAGAAACGGAGGCAGAGAACCCAACTCATAGATCCGCATTCTTTTCTGGAGCTCCATCCACTCTGTGATTTTTCTTGTGCACTCTCCTTCTCTCCATCTTTTTAAATCAATGACCATAACTCCTGTGTTAAAGTAACAAGCTTTGCGTCCAGCAAATGTCGAAGACAATGTGGGGTTGGACCAGAAGGTTGGGGTAAAATATGACGTAAAGTTGGCATTGCAGTACTCAGGTGCGGCTAGAACTGCATGGTCGCCAAGTGGGGTTGCGGCCAGTTTTGTTATGTCGTCAACGAGGACTAAATCTGAGTCCAGGTACACGACTTTTTGAAGACATGGCCGGAGGAGATGCGCTAGGTAGTTGCGAGCGTAGTTGAGCGGACAGTCGAGAGCGGAGCGGATTGAGGTGGAGATGAGGCCCGAAACGACAGTGTCGTCAAACGGGTAGATATGGAACTTGAGGGAAGGAAACGAGCGAGAGATAGTATCCTGAAGGTAATTTGTGTTTTTAGAGGCGGAGATGAAGTGAAATAAAATGTTTTGAGGGCAGGAGGAGTGCTGGAGAACGGAGAGAATTGCAGCCATGGAGCCACGGATGTAGGTGGTGTCTAGAGTCATGGCAACGTGTACTGCTTTGGAAGAGCAAATAACAATATGTTGGTCATGGTCTTTGGTTTGGTTAATGTCAGGACAGTTCGGTGAGTTGTAGAATTGTGGGGCTTCTTTGAATTTCAGAGAGGCGGTGGCATTGGTGGCGGTGACGGAGAGGAAGATCAGAAGGAGAAGAAAGAGAAAGTGGTGGTTTTGAGGGTGATCTGGTGGTGGTGCGGCTTTGGTTTTGGCCATTATTTTGTCCGGATGAACACGAAAGAGGAGAAAGAGAGAGAGAGAAGTTTGGGTTTCTAACTTTACGAAAAAGATAATAAGGACAACATCGATACTGTTTTCCATTGGCTTTGAACCCACGTTGATTCAAATAAAGAGAGCTGCTAGCTACCCAAGTCAAGGCTTTTAAACCAATTCCTCCCTTGTTTTAAAGCATTTCTTTATACATCACCGGATTAAAATTCACTAGCCATTACCTTGACTATGATAGGAAGGACATTAATGATAACTGTTCCTGCGTCTAGCATCAGAGAATTTGCGTATCTCTGGATGAAACTAAGACAAGGATGGGCAGGAAATTCATGGTGAACGCATCAAATCTTATCCAACAGTAAGTAAGAATTTCTATTAAGCCAAATCTTTCTTCTCCAACACTAACTAATGAATGACATTGTCAAGCTAGGGAGGGAGTCTTCCTGTCTCATTAGTTGAGCCATCCACGTCCATGGAAGATCAAATGTAGCAATATTCCTTGCATCCAAAGGCTTTACAATTAGCTAGTTTCAGTGACAAAGTGTGCAGGGGAAACGTTATAATGGTGGTTGAACGTATAAGCCGCACACCAACAAAACTATCCCAAGCTCTTTCGATTCTCCATACAAAGTTTTTTTTCTTGTCAGCATTACTAGATGCCACGGAAACTCTGTTCTCATTCTCTCTTCTTTATCTTAATGTTTTTTTTTTTTTTTTTTTTACTTTTTCTTTATTATTCCGTAATTATTTAATTTTTAAGGAAAATAATTTACGGAGGATCAATGTCATTAATTAAACCGCACACGAAATCTCTTCATAAATGAGAGACCCCATTGTTATTTATATCAATGACAAGCCAAGGTTTCCAATCTCTCTCTCTCTCTTTTGAATGATAACACTTCATTAAACTTGTTGCGTAGGTTCAGTGTAAGTCATTAAATACGAAGTCGTAGCATTGTCCATCCATGTCTCGTCGACGGGGCACTTCACTTATTTATTTTTAAGATACATATATATATATATATATAATTTTTAAAAAAATTTAGTTCATATGTATATTAACGACATCTAAAACTTTCTCGTCAGCCTTTGGCTCAAATGACTTAATTATCGGGGCAGGGGAGGAATAAATGGCCAAGGGAGCGATGCCATGTAGTTCAATACGGTGGGATCCATCCATGGGTGCCACCTGCATGTATTTGTTAATGCATCGACAAGACTAAAAGATTTGCCTGGAAATTTGATGGAGACGGAGGATGGATTGAATGGCATGTGCAGCTCACATGCTTTTGAATAAGCTCATGGCAGTACAACATGAACAAGCGGGAGAAATAGTTGTTCCATCATTATTAGGGTTCAAATGAGGCAATTTTTTATGAACAGAAAAGCATGTGCCACACATGCACATGCTCCCAAAATACCTTCCAATTATGACGCTGATTCACATTTTTTAACCTTACTGCAGACAGAGGTATCCCATATATGTATATGTTGTTCGTAATGGATCACCCCCTCCGTTTGCTGCCGACACCCTTGGGCCGAGAGCGGCAGAAAGGAAAAAATCAGCTGAAGTATGCAGCCTCATTGGCGCAACCTTGTCTGTTTGCAGCACAAACGTGGAATACGAGTAAGAAGTTACAGCTGTTGAAATACACACTCTCTCTCTCTTGTCCTCGTCGCAGTTTGAAACGAAATAATGGTTGCCAGTTAACAGCAATGAATTGTAATTAATGTTCAATATACAGCCAGTTGCATGCATAGGGCTATTCAAGTTTTCTGGGTCCTCTTTGAATCGTGTAAGGACATTGTACAGAAAAACTGAATGAAAGACGACACAGCACAGTATCGCGGAAGTTGGAGGGAAGGCCACAACGCGGAAAGCAGTGAAAGGGTTTTAACTTTTAATCGAAGTTGCCTAAAGTCATACGGCTGCTCTTCTGGTTAGCACACGTTTTGTTTTGGTAAACTGTGGCAGCAATTCTGCCCACTGCCTGAATTCTGCCAAATTGATGACAACGATGACACAGATGGCGCGCATTTAGATTTTGAAGTTTCATTGCGTTTTCCTTTCCCTTTTCTCTATACTGTTTGGAATTCAATACTTGCATACATACTGATTTTTATTCTCAATTATATTTCTCTTGCCCTATTTATGTCAAGGGTTACAATTTTTAATATATTATGTCAATTGGACATAAATTCAATATAAATTTATAAATATAAATTAATATAATATAATTATTAAATAGATAAATACGATATAATTAATAATTATAACGAATTTGATTTAAAATTTTTAATATATAAATTTATTCATAACATAATTAATTATTTAAATAATTATAATATACTAATTTATTTATAATTTAATAATTTTATTATATATTTTTAAAATAATTTAATTATATTTATTACGTTTTAAAATATATTTAATTATAATTTTAAATAAAATTAATAAATATATATTAAATAATATTATAAAAATATATTAATTTATAAAAATTTATTAAAAAATAATATAATTATAATCTGTTTAATTATTTATTAATCTTGTCATATTAGAGTTTTTAATTTTCGACATAATTATTAAATAGGTTAAATTTAAATTGATTTTTATTTAATATTATATAAATATAATATAATAATTTAAATTATCATCCTTAATTTATACTCTTTTTTTCCTTAAACACAGATAATAACCTGTTCCAATCCAAAATGAGTTTGGTTGGATCTCAACAACTAACTGTTGGTGCAAACAAACTCCCCCAGTTTGTGCTTGTTAGCGCCTAATATTTTTAGTCAGATGTAATTTTATATGGCATCAGAGCTGCTCCTACGTGTCTTCTTTTCTTTTATTTTTGTTTCGGCTTGGTGCACATTTACGCCATTGCATGTGAACATTTATTTCATATGCAATAAACCCAGTTCATTCTTGAATAGAAATCCAAAGAGACAAGCAAAGGAATTATTGAGAATTCATGCAATTCTTTTGATGTAAAGACAACGGGCTGTCTTCATCATGCTAATAATTCAGTATTAAAGTTAGATTTGAGCACATGGCTTTGCTACATTTCAACCTGAACAGGAATCCTACACCAAACTTAGGCTCCGCCATAGATGGAAGTTTATACCATCAATTTATCTCCTTTTTCTGTCATCTCCGTTAAAACTGAGAGCCTACATCCCTTCCCTCTCTCCACTTTTACTCAATAATTGTACCCTTCTTCAAGGGTTATTAAAAATTAGAATGCATCATAATATAATTTATCCCACAAGCAATCCATCACGATACATATTAAGCAGCAAATATGGGATGGTATTAATCTGGCATCATCTACCTTTGATATGTGCATATTTTCAGAGTTTTTGGACTAGGGCCAGTTCAAAATATAGAGTTTAATTATGATTATCGGGTAATGTCCTTGCGTTATTCCAATTCCAGTCCCATCTGGTGGGTGGGATTGACTCCTAGATTAATTGCCCGGCAAATAAATTGATTTTCAAAACCGTACGGTAAATAAATATGCAGACAGTGGAAGTCTGACTTTCAACTTGAACACAACACCACAGGTAACTAGAGAATGAATATCAGGTACTTACCATTTACCATTTACAGATGAGATAATACAAACTCATTTATTGGTATGACAAAGACTCTGTATTGTCAACGTCACTTTCATACAGATGATACTCTTAGATCTTCTTGTTCCCGTTTGATGTCCGTGAATCTTGGTGAAAAAAGAAAATATTGTTGAGGAGAACGATGTGGGGGAGATTATATACGATATACACACAACAAGCTGATGTTAACAAGAACGAAAGCAGCCGCGAAGAACCTATAAACAGGAGAAATTCTGATTATAGGATCATCACTGCTGTGAAACTGTATGCTGATTATCAGAGTTTACATATCTCATCAATTGTATCACTACAATGCATGGAAACCTACTTGTTCCCTTTGGAACAGCTAGTGCATACTAGTATCAGTTTTTCATTGAAAACATATGCCCAGGGGAGGTCTTGTGTAATATTTGTACCGTAAAAGCGTTACTCGAAAGGAAATCAAACAAAAACCAGGCACAATGCTCACCTGACAACTATACACATGTTAACCTGACCCTGTTTTCACTCTTAACAGTAGAACTCTCTTAAGCCCAAAAGGAAAAAGACACAACATCAACCCTGTCGCTTGTTTGTTCATAATCATGTCAAAACCGAAAAAAAGTTGTGTGTCATTCTGTCCCTTTAACAGAAGAAGAAAGAAAAAATAGAACAAGACAAAAAAGAATCCACGCCGGCCGCGAAATAACATCATAGCGAGAATTCTTCCCAACTGAATAAGACCTGCACATGACGCGGGGAAAACAGTATCACCATCTACCAAACAAACAAGGCGGACATGAAGCAAACTGTTGAAAGCAGACAGAAAACTGAGAGAAGTCAAATGATCATCGTGAGATGCATTATAAATCTCAAGCCAATAACCTGCTTGTGGCTTTCTTTTGATTTCTTCTACTTGTATAATATGGATCTTCCATGGAACATCACTGTTTAAAATATTAAACTAGCTCATGGACAAAACAGATTACACTACATATCTAACTTCATAACTTGATATAACTGTTCCATCCTAACAGTGACACAACACCAAGTTTGCAAAATAGTCAATATCTTGATACCTAAAAATCTGGAAAAATTTATCATTGTTCAGTTTGACATGAAGGGTTCCAGATTTCCAGTCGCAAATATCCAACTAGCATGATCTAAAGAACCAGAGGAGTCTTGATCACCGCTCCACAAATTTCAAGTACTCTTCTCCTGAATATCCCCATATGAAACTAACATTTCGACTGCCAACAGAGACTACTTTTCCTCTGTGAGTTTGGGGCAGTCAACTGGACACAACTTAAAACTTGAAACTAGCTGCTTAGTTAATAAACGATCACATATTGCCAGTGCAAACCAGATATGTAGGGTAACTCAAAAGAGAGAATGAAAAATTTTAAGGAAGAGGAAATAAATTCTAGAATAAGCCATTTACAGTTTCTAGCTAGCACAATATAGCGAGCAAAGCTCCATGAAAACTGAAGTTACAGTTCCTACATATCAGCTGCAAGACTTCAAGTTATAACATTGTTCATATTAGCTGTGAGAGTTCAAGTTAGCCCAAGATTTGTGTCATAGCTCATAAATGTAAAAGCACTGGCAATACTAAATTCAATCCCATCATACAATTTCCGGCATAGCCTAGTCCATCAGCATATAACAGATAGGCAACAAGCCCCTGCTTCATCTAAACCAAGTAACAATCCAAGTAACTCAACTAGTGAATGTGCCATACACAAATTTCATTTTCTCTCTCCATCTCACAGTTCTTACTCCTAATCCCAACATCAAAACCTGTGAAAATGGTCAAAATTGAGAACCTGAAGCCAAAATTGCTTTTTGCTTGCTAGTGAATTCTATCAGTATTTTATTTGTTTAAAACACAAGAACTGACCTTGAAAAAGAAAAGGAGAGACTCCCATCTTAACTTGTATCGATGACGTAAAATACTACCATCATCCCTTCACATGATGGAGCTTTTTCACTAAAACTATAAAGTGCAATAAATAGCCTCCTGCAAATGGATATGACACATCAAGAATTCACAAAAACCAAATCCTCTGAAGGCTTCGGCAAAGGAACCTTGAGAAAAAAAGGTTTCTGAATAAACACAAGTGACACACATGCAACTGTACCCCAACAAAATGTTTCTTGCAAATAATTTTCTCCCAGGCACAAAAAGTAGTCACCAACATAGCAAGTGTATTTACAGACAAGGATCAGGACAGCTGAAAACAACCAGCACCATCTTGAGTTGAAACAACAATAGTCATTTACCAACATAGCAGAGCAAGGACCACAAAGAGACCAATCAACATAAGAAGATTCTTCAAAAAAGTATCAGCTTGTTGCCCTCGACTTGGCTGAGGAAAACCATTAACATGGCCACCATGAAATGTGTTGACAACATAAGGAAAACCAGAGGCTGTTCCATAAACCATAGGATCTGGGAAGCCATGATGTTGAACTTGTATATTAAACAATGATGGAAACAGGCCACCAAAACCCATGGTAAAAGTACCAATCCTTGCAGTCATCGTTGGCATAAATCCTCCTCTTAATCCAAATCCCAAATTGGCAAAGTTACTGGCTTCTGGAGGTGGAGCTGTCTCGGGTCTTTGTCCAGCCGGACGGCTAGGGATATCAATGCCCGGATAAGATTTTGATCTTGGGTCAAACTGGGTTTTGCCCCTACCATAAAGAGGAACCAATTTCTCCTCTTGTACAATTGCCTTGCATACTGGGCACTCCTGTGAATGCGAGTGATTGTGTAGCCATCTGTGAAGGCAAGGCCAGCAAAAGAGGTGGCCACAAAGGGTCACAATCGGGTCTAGAGCTAATTCAAAGCAGATATTGCATTCAAAATCACCCGCATCATTGGCATTGTTGCCTGAGCAAGATGGGTTCTGGCGCGTCATACTTGTTGATTCCTCATAACCAATTGCCATCTCCTAACCTTACCACCAAAATGCAACTTCCTATAATCCCAGAAATCATAAAATTAGATCCTCTAAAAAATCACGTGATGAATAATTCTACAACAGGACTAGGTTCATGATACACCAAAATAAGATTAGGTTCATGATAAACAAAAATAAAGTTCAACCATGGCTAAGTTTCATATAAAAACAATATATTTCAACAATCTAAGTTTCGCGTCTTGCACCATCAAATTCATAAACTTAATTCAGTTACATAATGCTTAAATCAAACCAAATCACCATCACTTAGGCCGAGACTCTTTAATACAGCTTCAAAATTGTTTAACATGGACATCAATATTAATCATTCTACAAGAACCCCGGATCATTACTCTTGAACAAATCTTATTGAAACATAATAAAATCTCCAACTTTTTAAGCCAAATCGAGTATCCAAGAGGAGAAAACAAAATAAAAAGGAAATTGTAATAAAATACCGTTAACATTATGCAAACAAAACTGACCTATTTGATTTACAGCTGAATCAGTCGATCGACAACCCCAAATTGAGCGAAGTACAGAGTCTCCGAAACAGAGAGAGGTAGAACGAGAAAATTCCAAGAGCCAACTGAAACTAAATCATACTGCGTGGAAGATTCAAGAGTGTTCTGATTTTCCAATTGCGTGTCCCAGCTGGGCTCACATGATCAGAATTACGAAGGTTCCGCTTGCCGCTGACTCTTGCCTCGTAGAACCAAAGCAAGTGAAGAGTTGCTCCTTCCAACCGTCGAGCCGTGGCCGGGCTAACGTGCATAAATAGTTAGTTAACTTTCAGCCCACGACGGAACGCTATAATCAAAGGTCCGGTGATGGGCTTTAAATACTCACTGCAGAGAGAGGCGGGCAAGAGTCGGGCCTGTAACAATGAGGCCCGCGCAAATTCACAAACTTGAGTCAACTCCAATCCGTTAAAAAATAAATAAATTCGAGGCGGCTCATAAATTTGAATTTTAATAAACCATTTTGGGCAATCTGCAAATTTTTATAATAAATATAAATAGAATTTAATTTAAACTTGGATCAGACCAATTTTCATTGTTTAAAAATCAAATCAGATTAAATTTGAACGGCTCCTATCCGTTGGACACCGCTAACTCTAAATTTAGGCACACAGACAACTATAAATTGGGTCACAAATGGAGCTTTGACAATGGCCTTCCAACCAACATTCATTTTCTTCTTCTAGTTCCCCTGAATGGATATTTAGCAGCTTATTTAAAACATTAAGTAATTGCCACAAATATTAAATCAATTGGGTAACCCGTCTTATATATATATATATATATATAGAATAATCACTATATATATATATATTGAATTTTCTATGATTAAAATAATTAATTTCCTCGTGAATCAGGCGGGATGTCATATTTCTTGACTTGATACATGTAATTGACCCATGACTCGCGTGCCATGTCAAGTCAACATCAAAAGCACTCTGGAACAAAATAATTTTATCGTATTAGTAGAATTTATATAATAAAATAATATTAATATTTAATTAAAAAATTATTTATTAATAATAAATAAAAATTTTTAAAAATGTATTATAAATTCTTTTATTGTATTAATAAATATTAAATTTTTTATTTTTATTTATTATTAATAAATAATTTTTTTATTTTATTAATTAAATAATATTACGGTATTAATATAATTAATACAATAATAAATGATAATACCTAAAAGTAACAAAAGATGCCTTGAGAACTTTAATTTATAAATAAAAAGTAAGGATTAACCTTCTTAGCAAGAAATTCTGAGTTTTTTTTGAATTCTTAAATTTTTTTAAGAGAATTTATACAAATTGAATAATATTTTATTTATATAAAAAGACTTTTTAAATAGAGTTTATATACCGATGATAAATATATATATATTTTATCAAATAAATAATAAATATATAACAAATTGATAAAGATAAAATCCTCATAGCATCCTAAGTTCTTGACAATCATTATTGAAATGAATAACAATTCTATGCCTTTATCACAAAGTAAAAGGCTCTTTATTTAACGATATGTATACCCAGGATAAGGTTCAAAGTATTCAACTGTCTCATGATGTAACACCGACGGACGCCATTGATAAGCACTTCTCGCCGACTTTTCGTCTTATAAAAAATGGAAGTTAGCTGGGTCTCCAATGTACAGCATGAGACGGTGGTCATAATCGACTCTAAAAGACCAATATGGAGTTGCTTTTGTCACTTCAATGCAAGTAAAACCAAATATGGTTTTGGCATTGTCTCTTAGGCCCTAGTTGGGGTCCTGTCTTTTATGTCGCTGTACAATTCCATTTGACATGTTATGTGTATCTTTTATGGAACAGGATTGGATTGCATAGCGAAGATAGCGCAGCAAGTTCAAATAATGGTTATTATATTAAAACCTAAGAAGAAGATCCACAGAATCCACCGTCATTTTTGCAAGTTAAAGCCAGCTCTTAATATTAAACTAAAAAATAAATCGTATTATATAATTAATTTTAAATTTTTATATTTTTATAAACATATTTATTTTCTGGAATAACGCTTTGAGATAGTCCCCAGATTGATATGGCTAATTTAGGATTGTTATACTTATGACTTGGGTCAAGTTCACCTGAGACTTCGGTCGCCAGCTCTCTTGACGTCAGGTCACCAAGTTTCTTAATCTTTCCATGCAAAGACAGGTGTGTCCAATCAAATTGGTATGGTATGCCACCACTTCAAGATAACATATCATATCTTATATTAAATTTTGGAGCAATGTTTATAGCATTTATGGTCGGAGGTACGTCCAATCACAACTCACCACGTATTACTACGGCTGATTTTCCTACACTTCGTCCCCACCAGTCATTCCCGTCCTACCATTTTTAACCCCACCACGCACCAAGTCTCCAGACCTGAGAGGTAGAGGTAGACCCCCTCCACCACGTTTTCTTTTGTCTCTTGAAACTCGACTTTTGCGTCGAAATTACCAAAGGAGCTGAATGATTACAACAAACCAGCACCTTCCGATCACCGTCCGATGATGATCAGCGCCAAGACCTTATCCTACTACCTGTCGGAACACCCTTCAATCATTAAATTCCGGTGGAGCCATACCCAATCATGGGGTTCCACATGGTCCTTCGTCTTCTCCTCCATAATTCTATACCTCACCTTATCCCTCTTCCTCCACTTCCTATTGTCGCTACTCCTCCGTCGTAGCCGCTCCGTCTCGCTGGGCCCTATCCCAGCCATACATAGCCTTTCTATGTCCGTAATCTCCGCCACCATTTTCGCAGGCATCCTCCTCTCAACTGCGTCGGAAATCCAAGAAACCCGGTGGTTCTTTCGGCGAGCCAAAACGACCCCGTTTCAGTGGCTCCTCTGCTTCCCTCTGGGCACGCGGCCCTCAGGTCGCGTCTTCTTCTGGTCTTACGTTTTCTATCTGTCTCGTTTTATCCACATGTTGCGTACTTTCTTCACCATCCTACGACGTCGGAAACTGGTGTTCTTCCAGCTGTTCTACAACTCAATCTTAACATTCACGTCGTTTCTGTGGTTAGAGTATTCGCAATCATTTCAGGTGGTGGCGATAGTGTTTACGACGTTGGTATATTCAGTGGTATACGGGTACAGGTTTTGGACAGGGATAGGGTTACCAAGCGCCTGTTTTCCGCTGGTGGTGAACTGTCAGATGGTGTTGCTGGGATGCAACTTGGTCTGTCATGTGGGCGTGCTATTGCTGCATATTATGAAGAACGGTGGGTGTAATGGAATCGGTGCCTGGATATTTAATTCTGTGTTGAATGGTGCCATTTTGTTACTGTTTTTGAAGTTTTATGTGAATATGCTCTCGGAGAAGAGAAAAAATGGCTTCTCTTCAACCAAAAACCAGCAACTGCTACTGGAGATGGAGAAAATTACGGACAAGAAAGATGTTTAGCTGCAGATATTTCTGCTGAATGGTCAGTACTGGGTTTTTTTTTCCTCTCTCCGTATTTTGGAACGTCATCCTGAACCCAAGTATTCAGAAAATCCACTTTTTTGTCGGGGAAAAAGATGTAAAATATGCTTGTATAATCATATAAATATAAATGGTTAGTATGTTGTTTTTGATTTGATATTGTTATTTAGTGGATACATATCAAAAAATAGGTAGGCAAGGTAAGAATAATAGGGCATTTAAGTAATGATTGCGGTGGTTGATTGAGAGAACATTTAGTTTCATGGTCCTTGAAAGTTTGCGAACTGCAGGTTGTCTTGTCTGTCTCTGAGATTCTTGCAAATTTGCCAAAGTGCTGATATATTTTATATAGGTGTTAATTCTGGTTTAACACTGATCCGAATATGAATATGAATATTTGGCATCTCAGGGAATCTTTCAACCGCAATACAAAATGCTGTCAACTAATCAACTTGGTGTTGACAGGGGTAAGAGGATCCTGATCTGCCCAGCAATTGAGATATGCAATTTCTAATTTACATAGTGAACTGAAGGGTGAATAGTCGAGAAACTTGGGTAAATGAACAGAAAAGGAGTCAAGAATACCACTTACCAGCACACAATAACTTTACAAGGAGCAGACAGCTTAACTAACTCCACTATAATCGGCAAGTCATTGGATATTTGACATGGCATGAAAGTTAAAAGTGGGCATAAGGGTCATCAATCATGATTTCAGTGTTATGTTTTATTTAAGGGACCTGGCCCAGCAATGGCTCAGCTTTGTTAAACCGGCATTATTATAGGACTAAACCAAGTTAAATCGAGTTGAGCCATACTCCTGGGCCTGAATTTTGGGCCTTGGTCAGAATCGGGTTTCCCAGATTAAAATATTTTTCGGGCAGTTCATGAGTCCAGGCCATAAAACAACCATCTCAGACAGTCCATAAAAACACTGGACCACAAAATTTCGGGCCGACATTATGCAGCGGTTGTATGGTACCATACTACAGTAATTCCCTTGGAATCGTCTCTGTTGGCCATGATATTAGCATGACATTACAAGTTTTTCTTTTGTTGATTTTATTTGACTAGAAAAATATATGAATTCAACAAAGGGTGCCGCTTGGAAACTAACCTAAATATACAGATATAAAATGAAGGTGCATCCAGTCAGGCCTATGTGGCCATATTGAAGGAGTTGGGTGAAACGGATACATCTCCCAATTAAGTTGGTCAAAAGTCCCTAACAGCATCACCGCATTAAGTCGGTAGGTAGCAGAAACGGTAGAGCCTTGTTGTTGGCGTTCCCAAAATTAGATCATAGAAATTAAACAAGTCCCGGCACTGTTACCTGCCATCCATGCATACAGGAACAGAAAACTAGGCAGAGGGCGAGTGCCTGTGTTGTGCCGTGCCTTGTTCACCTTCCAGGCTTCTTTTTCTTCTTCTTCGGGACAATAAACAAAGATGGGGAACGACTGTAGTATCCAAAGAACTTGGACTATAAATCGTCCATGATGCATCATGGAAGTTGTTTAATTAATATATGTAATTCAGTGTGGACCAAACCAAATCCATTTACGCTTCTTTTTAGGCCCCAACTTTCAAATCCAAGTTAGACGGAGCCTGTCCGAGAATACCTTCCCCAGTTTAAAGCCTCCCAGCAACCAAAATCGTAAGACCTCAAAAGACCTAAACCAGTTGACGCATGTCATAAACGTGGATTACAAGTGAACCAAATTACCGTCATCCTCTTGGAGTTCTCTCGGAAATTGATAGGTTTAATTACAAGTCTATCCACAATCATGTCTGCTAATTACCTTCTTCTTTTATTACTTGCAATAATTAAAAAAACCTCATGCACACATCAATTTACATATGGGTTGAAACAAAATTGTACATATTTTTTCTTTTGTTTATGAATGACTGTCGGTGAAAGATCAAATACTGTCTAAAGCACCAATCTTCTTTGTCTTTACACCATGATCAGATGAAGGATAATCAGCCAGCGGGATTAGTCCCGACGCCGGCGAGTAGTAAGGATAAAAAATTTTCCGGAGCTCGCTGTGCCTCTCCACGTCAAAATTGTAAAGATTCATGAGCTTTTTCTGCTTGGTAAAAAACCTGCTCCTGTAGAAACTTTCGAAAGTAGGCTCTTTAGCCGTCATGAGGAAAAAAAGGTAGCTACCCACTACGGATGTGGAAGTGACGCAGAAACAGATGGGCTCCATAACGTCCCAAGAGAGTTCCCAGAACGTGAGTCTCATGAATACGGCTGTTTGGACTACGAAGTAGCCAAGTCCACACCATACTTCACGTCGAACCAGGGCGTCAGCTTTCTTGTCTATTACGGCTTTCTGCTTCTCCATTGCTTCGAACTCCTTTCTTCTAGGGTCGTCTGGGTTGGTTACTGGCAGAGGAATTAGACTCGCGATGGCTTTTGTTACCTGTAATCAGCAAAATAGAACAAAAAAAGGAACTTCTGGGTGACGTTTTGCCATTCTATAAGCTATTATGGCCGGTAAGTAAAAGAATTAATGCATTGCCAACTAAAAAAAAATATACGTGTAACCCCACAAACCACACTACCCAAAAGATGTCCATTCAAAATTCCCAATTTATTTGACTCAGGAAAGAAGTATTATATGTGTGATCGTGGAGCTGGAGCCCATGATCACGATGCTTCACACTAAATGAAAGGGACAGTCTAGGCTGCTAATAAAGCCTTCTTCCTCCAATCCTATTCCTAATTCCGAAGGTTAGGAATCACTTCATCAAGAATTAAAACCAAAGCAAAAAAAAAAAATGGAAAGCCACAGGAAAGGAAATTCCTGAACCTACTAGCCTAATTCTTGTGGCTATCAATCCTCCAGCTCAGATTAATCAGAACCAAAAGCACTAAAGAAAATAGTAATTAAAAGTTAGTAATTAGCCGAATCAAAGTGGATCCTCTTCTGATTTTTTTTTTTCTGTTTTTAAGTCAATAATTATTAAGTATTAGCTGTTAGTGATGGATCCAGAAATGAATGCAAAGGGGCATGGGAGTTAACCCAGCCGGAAAAACTTGAACAATCTGGAGTGAGTATGAGACGAGTAGGGCTTTTTTTCTATGGTCCTTGAAGCCCTAATTACCATCTCTAACGTGGTACCCATTTCACAATTAAGATCACATCTGGCCTGTGAAACAAGAAACACAGAAAACAAACAGAAATAACCACAAAAAGAAACGTATCAGTTCTCGGTACCACCAGAATTATTATACTATAAACTAAACAAATTCAATTCAGTAATTCCAAAATCTAATTCCTCAGGACAATCTTTGGTTATGATATTTTAACCTTTATCTGTATCACAACTACAAACATCAACAAACATCAATTCGATTATGACTATTGTTGTTTGCATCATGTTCGTATGAATCTTGAGATGAAAAGGAAAATTATTTACCTGTTCGGGTCTTAGAAACACTACATTTCCCAATACGATGACGTTTCCTGATTCGTCGAGTAATTTCGCGCACTGCAAGCCTTGTTCCCGATCCGAACACGCCTCTTCGCAGGCCCCGACAAATTCTGAATACGGAACCCAGCTTTTCTCCGTTCTTCTCAGCCTCTCCTTCACCTTCTCCATCTGAAACGCCCGGAGCACCTTCTTTGCCTCCGCCACGGTCAATCCTTCAGCCTTCTCCTCCTCCGTACTTGCCGGCGGCGGACTCAGCCCGTCCAGTCGGATCCTATCTCTGACAATGTCCATGGTTCTTATCTTCTCAGTCAGATTCTCAACTCCTATGATTGTCGAGATACTCGGCTGCAACATTGCTCTCTTGTGGAGAAACCTCCGAAAGACGCCATTATCTCCCGGGTCCGGGGCAGTGTTGGTTCGGGTCGGGTTATGATATATACGAGCTGACGTGGACGAGATGCGGCAATTGGTTAGGGCCTGCCTTGAGGTTTTCGTAATTTTGAAGAGACGTTCGGCTAATGTCTTCTTCAACGCCATTGATAGACAATAATAAAAATAAAAAGAAGAAAAGAAAACAAAGAGAGAGAGTGAGAGCTTTATAGAGCTTCCAATTATTCGTCAATGACGCGTTCGCTTTCGATGAGCACTTCCAGCGTTGTTCGGAGTCCTTATATAGCTGTCCCGCATGAGAGGAAGACATTAATTAATTAAACGATAAAATAATCAGTTTTCAATTTATCACAGTATTTTTAAATCCTAACGAGAAAAAGAAGCATGTGCAACGAGAAACAAACCGAGGCAAGAATTTTATTACCACCGCACATTGCCGAATATTCGTTCTCTTAAAAAGAACAATTGAAATATCCCACGAGAAATTCAAGATTATCATAAAAATGTTTAAGCTAATCACCGTACACGTGTTTGGCTGAGGTTTGAAGACCAGGACCGTCACAACCGTCCGATCATATGAAAATTTATTGATCAGGGCGCTCAGGGTTGGCCACTGACGTTGACTGTATCGATGACGTGTAAAAGATCACGTTTAACACGTGTAAGGGGTCGATGAAGCGATGGTTATCAAACTATGAAGGCCAAAAGTAATATAATATAGTAGGCATGCTCACAGCAGATGAGTCCTTCTCTCTCGCCTTTACGCAAACGTGTCGCCACATATTGTTCATATCTTAAGGAGGAGAGATTTTTAATTGGAAAGTTAAAAATTAATTTCATGCAGTAGTTCTTTGCCACGTATGCACTTGTCAATAAATGTAAAGATGAGACCTTCACCAGTAAATAAAATTTGCAGTTCAAGCATCCGGAATGTTCTTTCATTAGGCTAAAATTACATCATTTGAACAAATTTATAAATAAATTTTATTAAAATTAATTAATTGAAATTAATTAATTCTATTAATTAATCCACTTTTCTGTCTTGGTGTATTAGGATGAAGATTTCATTGTTTGCTCCTAATCTAATTTTCATATGTTTAAATTTTTATATTTAATTAGTAGGTTTATTTACTTGGGATTAATTATTTAAATTTTATTATTGTATTAAATTTGCGAGAAAATTTAATAAATTATAATTTATAATTTATGCGTTGAATTTATGCATTTATATGAACAATAATTTGTTTTATAATTTTAGAAAGTTTTTTTAATCTATTTCTTAGTAATTTTATTCATTTATTTATTGAATTAACATTTTTTTAGAGTGAAATATAGTTTTTATATTAATAATAGTTGTTTTAAAAAATAAGATATAACATTTAAAATTACATAATCAATTTTAAAGTACGAGAAAAAAAGACAGATTAAAGTTACATAATAACACGTGTTTTTTATGAAAATGTTATCAACATAGTTTAAATACGGGTTAAAATTATAATTTACGTAAATTTTTATAATGTAGTTCTCATTTATTTATGGGCGTAATTTAATTTAAGGTGAATTGCCTTAAATTATTATCAAGCGTAAAATTAAAAACACCAAGATTATTAGTATGAATTTAGACCCATTTAAAAATCTAAATTAAAATTTAGAATATTTGAATATAATTTTTTGGAGTTTGATTTGTTTTCATGTTATTCTAAGTTACTTTTAGGATGTTCGGTACATAATAACTTTTAATATGTTTTAAATTTTAAGAGAGTAGATAATAAATTTTAAAAATATTTTATTAAAATACAGACGAGAAAAATACTAAAAGAAGTATATAAAATTATTCGTTTTGAGGGTAATAATATAAATAATTTTATTTTTTATTTTTATGAAAGTCAAAATGGTAAGATAGGAAAAATCTAATTCCAAATTGTTATATAAAAAATCACAATTAATAAATAAATAATATTATCATTTAAGCCGAGTATTTAGTAGCGTTGAAAATATTTATTCAAAAAAATACGTTAATTGTCACACATGTTACAGATTGTAATTGTCTTATTCGGCGAGAAATTGGTCCGATTAATAATGGGAACGCGGATGTGTATTTTCTAGACGACAAGTCAGCCAATGGGAAGAAAGCGACAAGTCAGCCAATGGGAAGAAAGCGACAAGTCAGCCAATGGGAAGAAAGCTTTGCCGCAACGAGGAAGAATATCACTACAATGATCATCTTTAAATAATAATAATAATACTAAAATAATTCAGGTGCATTTTTAACGTTGATTCTCCATAAGATCCATGATATTGATGACAAGTTCAATAATCAATTGGTCTCTTAACATGTGCTTTGAATTAAGAGATGAATTGGTGGCACAATTTTGATGGGGACTGGATGCTCAATGCATGTCAAACATTGCAGGTTGCATGAATAATTGAAGGTAAAGATTGGTGGGGATCACTCCACCAGAACACAATAACAAGAGTGAACGGGTAGAAAGTTTTGATATGGATTTGCAAGAATGATTCCGTAGAAAAGTTTTGCTGTACCTCAAAATCGAATGTGTAACTAGAACCAATTATATATATTATCAGTTGAGATTTTTAAAATTTAATTTATTTATAAAATTTAATCAAAACAAAATTTAAAAACTCGTATATAATATCAAAAATTCAGAAAAATTTAAGATTGTGGTACGCAAAATGAAAACGAAGGTATTTTTCTTGCAAGAATTGCTAATCTCTTCTTAATTTCTCGTGAGATTGAATTGAAACCACCATGTTTAGGCATGATGATGAAATTCCGCAAGTTTAGTGAATGGTGGAGGTGGGTATATGCTTTTGCTGCTCATTTTTCCAATCCTAGAGTTGGAATGTGTACACTACATACATCACCAGAGAAAGTTTCAGACAGAAAATTAATCAAATGTTGGAAGAAAATAAACAACTCTCGGTTGATCATATTTAAATTTAATTGATATGATGCACGATGAAAAGAAATTCTGTGAATAGATGGCGCTGAAGAAGAGCATAATGTTCTGGTATTCCTTCCATGTTAGTGGTGTCGAAGTTGATGCCATTCTTGTACCCAAGAAACATCAGCGTCCTATGCTTTTCATGGGCGAATGGCGACATCTCATGTGCCATATCTTTGCCATGTGATGGGTCATATCTTATCAGATCAGAGGAGGGATTAGTTTCTCTTGGTTTTAAGGCCCATGTTGAATAGCATATATTCTTAAAATTATTGTTGTTACTAAATTAGAAACGGTTTCTTGGATTTTGAATTTGGGGAGGTTTAAGAGAGTTCTTAAACTGTGACACTAATCAAATCTTACATGTGGTCTAAGTGCATACCTAATCTTAGAGGTAAGGCTGTAATTTCATGAAGTTTCAACCAGTTATATGCGTTGCCATCTTAAATATGAGTAGGTTGGTTGGACTGTTGTTGCCTATGGCTGATAACATTCTTGTCAGGATATCAGTCCAATTGATTTCTATTTGCATTGGCATCGTTAGTACAGATAGTATACACTTAAATGAAATTATATTGGCTTGCGCAGACAGATGATGTCTTCCTTATGTGGACAGCAACACAAAACAATGTTATCAACGTCAATATTAATGGATGCTGTGTCATGTAAGCAAAGCAAACTGGTGCGCCGGCCTACTTTGTTAGCAAGATATGGTAATGGTGGAACATATATTTGTCATCAAATGACCTTGCTTTAGCTTGAACTATTTCGTGTTCGCCATATTTATAGCTCTAATTCCACGATTTACAGCCCATTTATCCATTAATTTAATAATTAGCCTCCGGTCTCGCCCCACGTTTCAGGCTCATGCATTGATCATTTATATAATATATCTCCGAATTTCTGAAGAAAAATAAATACAGTAATGGCGTCATCTGGGTTGTCTCTTGCGCAGTCGATCCATTCCTGCCAAGAAGTTGCTAATCATGACCCGATTCTTCATTAATTAAAAACTAATAGGTTAGGTTCTGCGCAGACAGCACAAAATAAATACTTAATTCACAGGTTAAGACGCCTAATACATCCTCGTGTCCAGAAAATGACGAATCTTTCAGCCATGAAACAGGGCTCACGGTGGACTCTTTCTCTATCCAGGGGGTATATACGCAGCATCTCCATGGATGGTTCCATAGATAATTGAGGCTTAGTACAGAATTGTCTGTGATACTAGTTAATTTATATTGGGGTAGCCAGGAATCAGCGAGGGACTTGATTGATGAACAGAAACAAACCTCTAGCCAAACTGACTCAGCATGTCCTCCCATTGAGCTGTCTTTATGGTACTGTGCACCATTTATTTATTTTGGCTGAGCTCTGTTTCAGGTACCTGTTTCTCCCACACCCAAGAAATGTCAACAACATTGAATTGGAACAAGTAAAATGGCCTTATCAAATACAGATGATAATCTTGTTCAGATTGGCAATTTAGCAAGTGCGACACATATCACGAGGTCATTCATGGAATTTTTTGCTTACACGACAGAGCAGGGGAGCTGTATTATAGGCAGCCGTGTACCAACACAGTATATTTTTTAATTCATAATCTAAACTACGGGATATATACGAATATACGCCTGATTTGTAATTAGGTAATGAAACCATTCTAAGCATCAATTTTGATTCCAAATCTTGCTTCCCAACATCCTTCTGTTGCCCTACGAGCAAGTACAACCCTCGTACATACGGAAGAATGAACCTGCACTGCATCATAGCGATGCAAAATCCTGGCTCCTATAATAACCTTGAATTGTCTACCCAATCACTGGATCAATAACATAAACTACATGTAAAAACTCTAATGCTCTTTGTGCGGAATATATGTTCTCATAATTTCAACTAATTGATCCACAGTAAGTAACAACCTCATAAGTTATGTTCTTCCTTACCTTAGAAGGAGCCAGGCAAACTTGTCTTGACTGGTTGCCTGAAGAATCTCTTTGGGGTACTATCATCTATTGGTACCGCCTCACCAACTGACAGAACAAGGTTAATAAAAGCTTCTCTGTAACACAGACACCGTACATTAAGTTTTCAGCGTGTTAAACCATTCAAACTTATATCTTCACATGGTTATAAAAGTTCATCCGACAAATCCAAAGGAATTTACAACAATAACCGAAATGCATTATCCTGAGGCTGCTCCACCAGTAAGTAAAGCTTATTATAGCAGAAAGAAATTTTGAGTGTACATGTTAGTAATTCAAAATTAAAACACATGTCACCTTATTGAACAGGTTTTAAAAATGCATGTAGGCATGCGGAAAATTAGCGGGAAAGCTGGTGTTCCTACGTAATGAATGCTGTGTATAAAATTTTGTCTGTTCCCAGTTTCTTGGAGTTAGTCACTAGGGAATGACATTTGACCAAAGCATGCCAAACAAGAATCCCATCCGAGTGGTAACACCAATGAGTTTGAATCTGCAGACCAATTGATATTTCTTGCCTTGTTACCCTCCTGCTTATGTTTCTCATACTATCAGCATATGAGAGAAGCATTGGTTTTCATCATGCCCTTTATCACAAAGCAATTGCCCCATTTTTCTTAGCATGTCATATGAGGATGGTCGTGTTTGAACATGTAGACCAATTGATACCTCTTGCTTTACCGCTTCCTGCTGATGTTTTTCATGCTCTCAGAGTACGAGAGGAGCATTGGTTCTCATCCTACCCTTTATCACACAGCAATAACACCATTTTTCCTAGCATGTTATTAATATGAGGATGCTCATGTCGTAACTAATGTATCACGATACCACATCCCCAGCATATAGAACATCACAAATTTTTCTCTCTATAGGAACAGTATCCCCAGTGTGAGCACCAGCCTGCATTATTTTCTTTTCCTTTCTATAAATTTCTGCATCAGGCACTCTACCAAGTTTTTCAAGACCAGCTAATAAAACATTGTATGTTCCTAAAGAAGGATGAACCCCTTTCCTTTGCATGGTTTTGTGTATTTTAAGTGCTTTATCAGCACTACCAGCAGAGAAGTAGACATTAATTAAAGCAGTGTAAGTAGCAGTGCATTTCTGGTGCTCAGGCAATAAATTGAAAATCCTTGCAGCAGAAACAGGCCTTCTAACACTACCAAGCCTATATATCAAGAGTGCAGCAAGATACACCCCAAGAGAATGTCCAGCCTTAGTCATTTCCTCAACAATTTCCACCACCTTTGGAAATATATTCAACCTTATTAAAGTGCCTATCAAGGCAAGATATGCAGTTCTCTCAAGGTTTACACCCATATTTACACTGTATTCAAAGGCCAATAAAGCACCGTCAAATCTGCTATGGTTGCAGTTCAACTCAATTATTGTTGAGACAATGGCAGAATCCAACTGTATATTTTTTTCCATTATTCCAGCAAGCAAGTGGTCAATAGCCACAAGATTGTGCTTTCTTAAGAGAATCAATACAAGTCCACAATCGATGGTTGAAGGACTCTCAGCATCATTGGTTACAAACTTAACTGCATCCTTGACACTGATAGATTCAACAGAAAATTGAGGATGAACTTGCCTGAGAAGGGAATCACTCTGCCCAGCACCTTTAAAAGTTTGAACAGCTTCCAAAAATACAGGGTACCGAAGGGCAAGACGATTTTCTTTCATATAATGAAGAATTTGGATGATTGTCCTTGTTTCCCCAGCTTTGCAACATTTCTCAATCAAAATATTACACGCAGCTTTATCAGGTTGTACCCCAGCTTCCTGCATTTTGCTAAAAATCTCAAGTGCTTCTGCATATTTGCCTGGATGCCATCAGGAAAAAAAGGATAAATTACTTCCTTCACAAACATAATAGTCCAGCAAAGACAGCCAAATGTAGGAAACTGATACCCAGTGGCACCATATGCATGTTTAAAGTATACATCACTGAAGCATGCAAAGATGCATATGCATAGAAAATATAACAAAGACAAGTTTTTCTATGGAGTAAATATATGCTTGCAAAAATACCTTCTACTATGAACATTTGTCATTAGAAGAATAATCATTCAGCATTAATTTATTTGGACAATTAGTAGGTTGTTTGGATACAACCTCATGATTCTTAACATTAGAAAACCATTCGAAGAACTACACAGTGCAGAGCCAAGTATATGACTCATTTCAGATGGCACCATCCTTCCAACTCTAGAAAAAGGTAGCAAGCTATCCAGAAGGCAGATTTATGCTATGATTCAACAGAATTCATAACAAAATGCCATGATATATGAAACACGAAGACACGTGAACGCTTGTAATAAAAATCTTTTGAGACGGAAATGGTTTGAGCCATAATATATGATGTCAAACTATACTCCCGTGCAAGCTACTAACAGAACTTGATATAACCTCTGATCTCTCTATGAAATATCACTATCAAGTTCAAGCACTCATTAATTGGAGTTCAACTAAAAGGCAAGACTGATATACGGACAAAACGGTAGCAGCAAAAGAGCATAGAAATCAATGACAATCAATAAATCCCAGTAAAAACATTTAAATTACTGAAAGAACCATGCCACACCAAGAGGAATCAGCAAAAACCACATTCACATAGACAATATAACAAACAAGAGGCGTGCAATTTGTAAATAAGCTAGTTTGTACGTACCAGCCCCAACAAGGTACTCCATCAGAATAGTATATGTATAGCAATTGGGAGCCAACCCAGATCGAATCATTTCCTTATACACATCAGTAGCCTCCTCAACTCTGTTATTAACAAACAGAATCTTCATATAAGCTGTATACGAAACAACTGTAGGGTAACATTCCTTCTCTTTCATTTTTTCCCAAACTTTCATAGCGCCGTCAGCATCACCAGCGTTAGACAGCCAATGCATAACTGAAGTGTAGGTCACTACATCAATCTTTACCCCTTTCTCTTGCATCTGCTGAAAAACATAATTCATAGATGAAATTCTCTTGGCTTCTCCAAAAATATCAAGCATGGTAGTGTAAGTGTACTGGTCATGCTTGAATCCTTTTGTCGTTGAAACCCAGTTGAAAAATAGCCATGCTTTTTCCATGGGCGGGTGGGTTTTCAAAACTTGATTGACCGTGTAAGAATCCCATTTCAAAGGTAAGTTCTTTAGCTGTTCTTGAGCAGAATCCCAGGTGGAATACTTGAGAATTTTGTATATGTTTGCAACTGTATCTCTCATGTAAACTTTTGGGTTCTCATTTTGTTTTTCAGCTGATTTATGGGGTTTTGCTATTTTTCTATAATTTAGTCTGTTGGGTTTCTTCCGTCTGAATTGTTGAAGGGAATGGAGGCCTTTAATGGAAGTTTTGCAACCATTAAATGGTTGAGTGCCATGAACGGACACAAAATGGACAAACTTTCTAATCGATCCATGGAAGACATGGAAACCACGCATAGGTTCCGCTATAAACTCCCTGCGGAAATCTACAGAGAAATAGATGGAAGAAAACCGGAACACTTTCATAATTCTTCATATACAAGTATGTATATAATACTGTTTAAAGGCAAAGGGTTTTTATCATACACCTCCTCTCATATTTGTAAAAATTTTAATAAGTGTCAAATTTTATAAAACATATACTTATCTTCTTTAATTTATTTATTTTTATATAAATAAAATTTAATTTATTTATTTTTATATAAATTTTTAAAACTTATTATTTATACTTTTTTAAAATAAATAAATAATATTTTATTAAAAAATCTTAATTATATATACCCACAGAGATGCACATATTAATTTTTTAATAAATTAATTTAAAATTATTTATTATTTCATATAAAATTTATAATTTATAATAAAAAATAACTATATTATATAAATATTTAAATATTATTAAAGAATAATATATTAAAATATTTTAATTTTTATTATTTAAAATATTTTTAAATCATAATAATTATATTATAAAATTTTAAAAATTTAATATAAATTAATTTTTAACTATTTTTTAAAGTTATTTCAAAATTTATATTATTAAAATATTAGAATAAAAATTATTATATAATATAAATAAAATTTAATAAATTTTAAAAGTGATAACTAATAAAATTTCGGAGGTGAAATTCTCGAAGACATATTTTTACCAGAGTAAAAGTGTTAAATGGGCTGGCATTCCGAGCCTGGTAATAAACAGTAATTTTTGGTTCGACCCACGTTGTGGGTCTAAACAAATCCATCATAAACAGGTGCATAGCCTAACTCTTAAATACGCACGAGCGTCCAACTTGACCCGTTTGGCAGCTAGGGATGTCATGACTGCTCCATGACCATGAGCATACCCCATTATGTGGAAATCCTCGAGTGAACGAAAGCATACTGTAATTTATATTATATTTTAATAAAATTTATTAATTAATTTTATATTTTATGATATAAATTATAAATATTAAAATAAAATTTAGTCAGTTCGTTTATTTTTCTGGCTTTAGCAAATCTGACGCCCAAAGTGGACTCCGGAAAGCTGCTGTTTCTTGGAATCTAATATGCTCAATGTGTACGAGAAAGAATGGGCATGACCCACAAAAAGAAAAATAATGATTTTGGAAGAACTTCTCTAGAAAGGCAACTAAGAAGTGCTTTTGGTAAGTGGAAGTGTTTGAAAGCACTCTCTCGAGCGCACCAGATTAGATGGAACACCGAAGTATTTTCTCTTGGTTTATGCAAATTGACTCTTCCAAAAATATCAAAGCCACCCAACCACATTCACATTCCAGTCTCAAATCTAATCAGCATATTCCAAGGATGTTTCATTTTTCTTTTTGATAGTCAAGAAATCTATTCATTCTTCCATCTCTCTGCTAGGAACTAAAAGAACTCCGATGCTAGACTGTTCAATATCAGTTTCCAGTACTGCAGTTTCTATTTGCAAATCAACTAGACAGAGAACATAGAATAAGAAGATTGCTTAACTATTGTTGTCCAATAATGCAACACAAAGATGCTCAGTTTTACAAATTAAGCATATCTTAACAAAAACAATAATCTTTCTAGGTGTACGACATGTACTGTTCACACTCCATCCTTATATTCAGAAATGAGGCCATAATGGTCATTACTCCAAGTATCAAAGCAATTGCATGATTGTCTGATCATGATGTTGCCCGATCTAATGCTAGAGCACTTCACAACAGGATAACACATACAATATCACACATAAATATCATTTCTGATAAAATAAAAATATAAAATCTAAAACATCAAGTACACGGCTGTTCATCAACACAATAATCTTTAAAGACAATTGATTCCAAAGCAATGGAATAAGGTGTAGAGTTAGTCACTTTTACCTAGTACATTACATATGACAATGATAACGTGAAACTCATCAGTATAATTACCAAAGGGCTTCTTCAGTTATTGGGATATTTGATTATCTTCTGCAAAATCACCGTCCTTGCCATCCTTATGTCACTGCTACACTTATCAGCATGTTCACATAAAACCTCAACAGTTTCCATGAACACTTCCAACTTCTTCTTGATTTCATCAATAGCCAACTTCACCACATCTTCTTCTCTGAGAGCAAAATCAGCATTGCTTATGAATGAATCAATCTGAATTTCCATTTTTCTTGCAAGTACTCGTATATGATCCATGTCCTTGATTTTAATATAAGTGCCAATGTACATATCAGTAATTAACTCCTTCTGTCCCTTAAGTGCCTTCTCATAACTATTCCAAAGTGAGTTACACCACTTCCCCACCGAACCAATTGGAACAGCCAATGCACCCGCCAAAGCTGTTACAACTGGAGGTGCTGCAATGGCAGCTGCCACCACTGAGAAAATTAATACAGACACAAATGCAGAAACAAACAAGACATTTGACACCATCCTCCATGTTTTCATGGACTTCAATTTCTTATCAAGCTTTCTCTTTCGCTTCTGCAATTTTTCTAACATCAATAACTGCTGCTTGTGCACTGATTGAAACAACACAAAGAACTCCTCTGTAAATGGGTCCCCGGCATCCTTAAATTTCTTTAATTCCTCCAATGTCCTCAGATACTTCTTCTCACCAACACCATCTTGTAATTCTACTTCCTCATCAAAATGTTTAACTGCAAGCTGGATAATTAATTGACTGTTTCGAGCACGCTTGAGGCATTTCTCTAGAACAGTGCAAAAATCTAAAGTCTTGATACTATTCTCAAAGTAGTCTTCAACCAAGCCAAACAAATCTTGATTGTTCCATATATCTTTCTTGCATTCTAGAATGACTTTGACCACTTCTTGGTTCATGTCAAGAAGAGATCCAGTGACCTCTTTAAGTGAGTCCAACGACAAGGAATGAACCTCAACACCAGCAGCAAAGATGGTATCAGCAGAAAGCGTGTTGATAACACGGCTTGTACGCTCATGAATAGAGGCATCAAAGGATTGCAAGTCAGGATCAAGTCTACAAGCAGCCTCATATGAGCTAAGCTCAGATGAATATTCGGAATTAGTGTTTACTTGGAGGGCTGGTGGTGGTGCATCACCACTTTTCTTCTCGCTAGTGCTAGATTGTCCTCCCATCATACTGGTCTAACTGATCACAGAGGAAAAACCCATCAAGTGTAAAATCAGGAATTTATTATTACAGCTTTGGTGTTAAAAGAGAATTCCATTTAAGCTTGGATGAACGACAACTATCAAAATGTTCAACACTAAGCGAAATCTAGTAATGAAGTTGAACCAGATTGCAATATTAGCAAAAGGATAATCCAAAGTCCACGAAATCGAGTCAAAAGTAGCTTAAGGAGCAAAATTACACCAAAATCCGCAAACTTTGGCTAAGATGTTAAGAACCCAGGACCACACCTTCACTGGGTGACAATAATTAGATCCAAACTGAAATTCGCAAAAGCGAGAACCCAAACTCCATTAAAATAAATATGCAAAAGCTTAAAGTACCTGGATCTCAGCTGAAACGACAAAGGCAATACGATTGTATCTCACTTCGATCTTCCAAAAAGGCAAACAATACGAGCCCAATTCTAAGCTAAGATCTTTCAAAGAGGCCTCTTCTAGGCAAATAATTGTAGCAGGACAAAGATATTTCAACAAAATGGATAATGACGAAGAAATTACAACAAGTACAGGAAGTTTAGGGCGGTCTAAGAGATGGCTTCTACATACAGGGAAATAAGACGGAAAATGCGAGAAAATGGCCAAGCAAATTAGGATAAGCAATGAAGTAAACACCCTTCAACATATCACCGTTGTTTTCTACAGGGTTTCAAGTGTCAACGACGCGTGTACATCTACAGTAGTCTGAAGGAAGATAAGGAAGGTAAAGCCGAGTTCGACGTTAGAAATACAAGCCAATGACCGAAGTGGAGGAAAGTAGGAAGAAGGGTCCCTGCAATACAATTTGCCCTCCAATGATAATAACACAAGGAACTTAACAAAAACCAACATTCCACCGCAACAATAAACATGATTATGTCGTACCAGCCATACTTAAATTGGGTAATTAACAAGCGTAAGTACAAGGGGAATATTTTGCTGAGATCATTCGAGGTATTAAAATTATTCATTTAATTTTCTTTTTAACGATCTACATGATAAAAATGAAGTAATTGGCCATGGCTATTGTTCATAGTAAAATCAAATGCTAAGTTTATTTAAACTAAGAGTGATTTCACATTTTATATTGCTAACAGTGTGAGTTTGGATAAATATAGGTTATTATTTATATAATTTGTAATAGATTATCTATTTATAACGGAGAATATATATTAATAAATAAATAATATCTACTTAATTATTAGATTTGAATTCTTACAAAAAATACGTTATAATTTTATATTTTTGATAAATTTATTTTTATATATAAATATAAGTGGGTTTAGTAAACATTTTAAAAATAATTTCTTTTAATTCTCTGCTTAAAATATCAATAAACCTAATTTTATATTAATGGGTTGTTGTAGTATAGTGGTGGGTATATCCACCTATCACGGGTGACTCGGGTTACATTCCCGGTAATTTTTTTGGTTTGTTTTGGTTTATTATTGAAATGCAGCCATTCCTTTCTTTGGTTTGGTTTATTATCGATTGTTTTAGTGTACTTTTGCTTTGGATTTTTATTGATTATTGAAATGTAGCCATTGTTCTAATTGAGTGCTGCAGCTCTTGATAGTCTAGAGAGAGCAAGGCATACATTTTTGAGGGTACTTTTGTTTTGGTTTGTCATTGAGTATTGAAATGTAGCCATTGTTCCGAGTCTTGGTAGCTGTTGGAAGTCAAGAGAGACCAATGCATGGTTGTTTTCAGTGTACTCACAGACAAGGGGGGTTCATTATTGAATAGTTGGCAGAAGAATTTGTCAGAAGCATGTTGAATTAGCCAGATGACAGATGGGGATCCCTGTTGCTGGCTTATTAAGTTATTGGTGCAGGCGCAGAGCAAGCCAAATCACTGTTAGAGTACAACTACCGATGTAACTGAGGCAGGTATTGCAATGCAACCTACTGAAGCTGAATATAAAGAAAATTTGAAAGACGCTAACCCTTTTGACCTGTTCAATGGAAGAACACCAAATGAGCATAGTGGAGCAGTGAAATGAGCAGAGACTGGTTCCCTTTAGGTGTTTTAGTTTGAACAACTAAGACACTCAATGATGGGAAGTGGGATTCTCAGAGATGTCCAAGTGCTAGTAGGAGAGCCATCGAGGAGATAGGGATGGACAACCAAGCCCCCAACATTAAAATATGTATCTCTGGTTGACAAAGAATGGAATGGAATGGAGATGATCCCGCAATATTAAAATATGTAGCTCTAAGCTGACAAAGAATGGAACGGCCATGATCCCACCACAAAATAGGTGCTGAAAGCTTTAGTTGACCCTATGAACAGCAAGGTGTCTCATGCTATGTCATGAAACTCAGCAGACCAATTGTACAAATCAAATGCATCTATGTACATAGAAATTCGTTATCATAACCAGCTGAAAACAACAAAATACTTAGCCTTCAAGCACTGGTAATTTGTTAGAAGAGAACTAAAGAAGGAGCCTTCTCCAGTCCAGATCAAACCCCAAGAGGTGCTATGATGAATGCATTTTCACATTCTCAGCAGACACCACCGTTTGTCAATCAAACAAGTAACACAGATGATGATATTATGAAAATTTTGAGATGAATATAATGATAAAAATTAATGTGAAAATATGTACACCACGATAAGCATCCCAAAACTTTCTTTACCACAAAGCTTGTGCTATTTGTCACATTTCAGACACTCAAACCCCATGCTATGGAACATCGCAAGATTCACTTTTCAATTATCAAGGAACAGGTCTTTCATAATGCTTTCTCCGCAGCTTGGCTTCATGATCCCTGGCACAAGCATCCTTCCTCCAGCAGCAGCGAGAATTCAATGACTTGCATATTTAGATGAAGTTAAACTAATCTATTCTAATTATCTGTAAATACTACAAAGGGTTTACTTGAACTACAGACGGGAAAGCATTTATGCAATTAGATATACAGAAGCAACATTAGAAGAAATTACAGAGTGAGAGAGCCCAATAAACTAAAAGTATAGATCCGTAAAACTTAGGGACAGCAGATTAAATCCCTGGAAGACCAATATTGAAGAAAAACAAATTGATACAAACATCAAGCACAGCTGGAAAGAGATACAGAGCAATCAAAATCATTAGAGAAGCGCCGACTTTGTAAATGCCAAATATCAAGAAATATTAGTCATAAAGGCAACAACTTTCCAGGAGCCGCTGCAAAGATGCAGACTACATACTCAGGTTCTTAACAGCATTTACAAACTAGAACTGCTCAAAGTGAGTAAGAATTAATACTAAATTCAAGAGATAAATTTGTGATCCAACATATTTATTTTGGAAACAAAGATTACAGCTGAGAGCAAAAAAATCCAATTTGCCCATTGCTGTAGAAGAATGTTCATAGATATAACAAAAGCTCACCTGTCAGTTCCTCAAGATGCGGTAAGCTTAAATTTACTTTGTGTACAATCAACCAAAACCCAAATCCCCCAACCAAAAAAGCACATCAATTCTGCCTATAAGCAATATAATTAGCCAAAGCAATCAAAGGCGCAGCCTTTTCCTGATCAAATTCGGACAACTGTTCTTGAGCATCTTTATTCAACTTCTCAGCTAAAGCCTTTGATCCTTCAATTCCCAGCAATTTCGGATACGTTAATTTATCAGCAACCAAGTCTTTCCCGGCAGTCTTTCCTAATTCTTGAGAGGACTTGGTCACATCAAGAATGTCGTCAACTACCTGAAACAACAGCCCAATACACCGAGCAAAAGTTCTCAATTTTTCAACTTCAACATTAGTGCCACCTCCCAGTATCGCCCCGAGAACCACAGCTCCCTCTAGTAAAGCTGCAGTCTTGTGTTCATGGATAAATTCAAGATGCTTAATTCCCAAATCCTTTCGACCTCCAGAATTTATATCAACTACTTGGCCTGCTACAAGCCCTTCGGCTCCAATAACCTTAGCTAATTCTCCAGTAGCTCTAACAACTCTAGCAGGCGAAACCCCAATTGTAGATACAGCAATATGTTCAAAAGCAAACGCAAGAAGCGCGTCACCGGCTAAAACGGCAACATCTTCGCCGAAAACTTTGTGGTTCGTTGGTTTTCCGCGACGAAGATCGTCGTTATCCATGCAGGGCAAATCATCATGAATTAAAGACATGGTGTGAGTCATTTCAACTGCGCAGGCGGCTGGCATGGCCATCGACTCTTCACCGCCAACTAGCTCACAGGCGGCGATGCAGAGCACCGGGCGGACGCGCTTGCCTCTCGCGAGCAAAGAGTAGCGCATGGCTTCGTGGATCTTTACCGGTTCACGGAGTGAAATGGCCGCGTCCAAGGCTAGATTGACAGAGTTTGATTTCTGTAGCATGTAAGACTTGAAATCGAAAGCGGGTTTTGGGTTTTCTTCAACAGTCTCTTCTTTGCTAAGAACTGCAGAAATTGAAAGGGGTCGTTTCAGTTTAGGCGAAATAAAAGAGATGGGCATTCGTTTTAAAAGATTAACAGGATGAGTTGTTGATTTGCTAGCACGGTTAAAGATTGAGGACGTGAGACTCCATGTTCCAGGATTCACAGAAGTCATGTTGGTCTCGGTGAGAACTTCTGGGATCTTTCTAAGCAGGTATGGACAAGAAAGAGAAATCAAAACGAGAGATTACAGACTTTGATTGCTTTCGTTTGGCTAAGGCTTCCTTCGACTTATCCTGATTCTTGAGAGCCGTAAATAGAAATGCAGGAAAACACGTGAGTTGCCTAATAGAGTGTTGCGACGGAACGGAATTCCACGTTGCCTAATATAAATATCCACGCATAATTAATGAGTTCATAAAAAATTTATAAGTTTAGAGATAAAGTAAAATAGATATATAAAAAATTTTGATATAACCAAAGCGTTACATAATTAAGCGAGAGAGAGAGAGTATGATGTAATCATACGTTATAAAAATAAGTTATTTTTAAGACGTACAAGGAAGACTTTGTACACTTTAATGAATATATCTTTTAAAGAAGGAAAAATGAGTCGGTGGCAGTTTGGTTTACCATGTCCCCCGTAAGACCGTGATTCTTTTCTGGGCGATTTTTTTATATGCAGAGAGAATGTGTGAATCTGATTGATGGGAATTTAGGATTCAGGATTAATAATTTGCAAATTGACAATTTGTGTTAACATTCCATTTGCCGTTGGTGTTCGCTGAGGTCAAGACAATAAGCGCAGCTTACTGGCCCCGGTTTAGTAAAAAACAGGATAGCGGTTATTTTTGATTTTTTTTTTTTAACTAATTATTACATCTCCTCTCATGTAAAAATTGAGGTTGGCCAAAGTTTAATAAAAAGTCACAATTATCCATTATTTATTAATTAATATTATTTTTTATAATTGTATAAATAATTTTAATAATTAAATTTAACGAATATAAATAAAAATTTATGATTGTTAATTTAATTTAAAAATTATTTATTATTAAAAATAAATTTTATTTTTTTTAATTGGAGATATATTAATGTACATATTTACAAGTTTACTCATGCTAATACGAAATTAAAATTTTTTTTAATGTGTATAAAATAAAACATATAAAAAATATACCATTAGTATAAAATATATTTATATCATTGTTGTGAATTTTTTTATTTAATATTTTATGGAGATAATGTGTTTTATTTTTAAGATAAAATTTTACATGTATGAAAAAATCAGAGAGAGTTTAATATATTCTATGTAACTATAAAAATGTAAAAAAAAATATTAAAATTAAAAAATAATTTTATTATTTTAATTTTGATATTGATGTTTAATATTATTGTAAATAATATTATATTTATTATAATTATTGAATTATTTAAGTAACTATAAAAATTCTCGTTAGTCAACAAATGAATTCATAAAGTAAGTATTTTTTTTTTATAAAATTTTTTGTAAATTAAATTTTTTGCTTAGTGATTTTGAAAATAATATTCATTAATTTTTATTAATTTATTTAATAATTAATATTAATGTTTTGATAATACAAGACACCAAAAGCTTGAATTTACTTTGTTTACAATCAATTCAAACCCAATTCCCCTAACCAACCCTACTACAAGCAATGTAATGAGCCAAAGCAATCAAAGGCGCAGCCTTTTCCTGATCAAATTCGGACAACTGTTGTTGAGCATGTTTATTCAACTTCTCAGCTAATGTCTTCGATCCTTCAGACCCCGGCAATTTCGGATACGTCAATTTATCAGCCACCAAGTCTTTCCCGGCGGTCTTTCCTAATTCCTGAGACGACTTGGTCACGTCAGGAATGTCGTCAACTACCTGAAACAACAGCCCGATGCACCGAGCAAAAGTTCTTAGTTTTTCGACTGCGTCATCAGTCCCACCTCCCAGTATCGGTCCGAGAACCACAGCTGCCTCTAGTAAGGCTGGAATCTTGTGTTCGTGTATAAATTGAAGATGATCAATTGGCAAATCCTTTTTACCTTCAGAAATTATATCAACTGCTTGGCCAGCCACAAGCCTTTCAGTGCTAATAGCGTTAGCTAAATTCTCCAATGACTCTTAACAACTCTAGCAGGCGTAACATCAGTTGTAGATACAGCAATATGTTCAAAAGCAAACCCAAGAAGCGCGTCACCGGCTAAAATGGCAATACTTTCGCCGAAAACTTTGTGGTTCGCTGGTCTTCCGCGGCGAAGATTGTCGTTATCCATGCAGGGTAAATCGTCGTGAATTAAAGACACGTGTGGATCATTTCAACCGCGCAGGCAGCTGGCATGAAGTCCAAAAAATTTTAACTCCATTTTTTTAGTTAGAATTGACCAGAGTCGGGCTTCAAAAAAATGGCCTAAGATCCCATAAACTTTGGACCATTTCACTTGACGTACTGAAATAAAACGTAAAGCAGCATACAAAATTAGCATGCTTCACTTATTTTAAGTTCCCAGCTTTTTGCACACCAGATCTGAACAATCTGAATTACATACAGGAGTAAGTCTGACATCAATAAAGGTGAGAGAGTGCACTAGAGAAAGTCCAGCAGTTAAAAGCCATCACATAATTACATACCAGTTGTGAAACATAACTAACGACCAGAGCCATTGATGATAACCCAAGCATTGTTTCTAGCCTTAAGATTTATCACATGTTTGTTTTTTTTTTTTTTTTTGACTGAATACTTAATTTGCTCAATTGGCTATTCTATGTAATTAAGTAGGCTTGTTTTCCTTAGTTATTGAGAATTTTAAGCCACTTTTAGGTGAATAAACAAGGCACTTGTTTTCCTCACCTAATTAATTTATTTAAATCATTATAAAACACACCACATATTCTTCTTTTCAAAAAGATAACATATTTCTCTGCCTCAAGATTTTCAATTCAGTGGTGTAAAGAAATGATGAAATTGAACCCAATTAAGACAATGTTACAATAGGAAAAATCAAATCTTCTTACATTTATAAATTTCAGCAATGAAATAGTGACTTCTCTTCAAACTGATGGGATATAAAAAGTTTTTGCTTCAAAGATCTCTTGCCAGTTACAAATTTTTGGTAGATTTTCATTTTGATGACTCCCTTTATGTATCGTCATATTATATATGGGTCAGGAAACATTCATCATCGGTGGGATCAACTTAACAAATTGGAAAACAGGTGTCTGTTAATTACAGCACACAAAACCATTCAGAACTCAAGAAATTGAAGTGCATGTAAATTTTCTTTCTGAAATTAAATACTGAGTGGTCGAAAATGAAACTGATCTCAATTTTTGAGGATCCAAGAATGACATTAGATTGAATAAAATCCTGATTAGCAATCAACGTATGATCTCAGTTTCCGAAATGGCATGGTTTTTCTGATCAACAGCCATAGCCGATGAATCCTAAACCATTGTAACCAAATAATCTATCAACACCAAATTTATCATTTTTTTAAAAGTGGTGGCTTATAAAATCGACACTGATCTCATCAAAATCAGCTCCAAATTCCGTGGCAATTTTCCTGTTCAAATCGCATTCACGTTCATAAGCGGCTAAGATTAAGTCGTGGCCAGAGTCGACGAAATCAAGATCAGTGTCCACATCCAACGAGCCACCAAGCCTTGCCGGAATCAACTCAAGAAACGACGGTCGATTGAACATTACCACGTGTAAAACATCTTCTGAAACCAACTAATTCACTGAACTTACAGTCGGCTGAGGGAGAGAAGAGAATCAAGGCATCGCACAGGTACCAGCCATAGCGTTGGAGAAAGAGCATGGGATCGTCGGCGAGTTTAAAGTCAAGGTCGAAGCCGCAATTAAGGGAGTTGAAGAAAATAGAATGAAACGATTTGAGAGAAAACTCATCGGGCAAGACTAAGACGCGGCAATCCGCCAGATTTTCTGGTGAGAAGGAGAGACAGAGTAGCGGTAACAGCAAGAATGCGGTGATTAAAACGGAGAGTTTTGCCATTCTCTCAAGGCAGTTTCAGTTGAGCCGTTGAAGACTGAAGAGCTGGCGAGAGGACAGTCCAATGCTAATCGCTCGATCAAATGAATGGTTCTCCGCTAACTGGGCTGTATTTCCAGGCGGCCCTTCCAACTCGTCCAGCCATTTATTTTCATTAACTCTAATTATTTTATTTATTAATTATTAAATTTTTTATTTTATATTATTTAAAAATAAATAAATAAATAAATAAAATAAAAAATAGGCAAATAAAAAATATTAATACAATTTACCGAATTAATATAAATTTAACATAAATTTATAAATTTTAATTAATATAAAATAATATAATTATTAAATAAATAATAAATTACAATATAATTATTTAAAATTTTTAATATTGCGTTTCTTTACTAGTTGGCCGAGCTGCAACAGCGGAAACAGGGTCCACGTTGTTGTCATCTGTCATTCGTTCTCTCTCTTCATTTCCTCACTTTCTTCAAAGCCACCCGACACTTCTCGTGGATTGAATCAAATCAACATATGCCTAAAATTCTGTCTGTGTTTGTTTCTCTTTGTGGCTTTTTCTCAAACGGGTAAGCTTTTGCATTTTCTGTTTCCTTTTTTTGGGTTATGTAATTTATTTCCCTAAATAATTATTTCATCCCAGATTGTTGTATAGTCTTGTTGTCATTTTTGCAGCACCTTAAGGATTTCATGCTTTAATTTGGTCATAAATTTGGAATTTTTAAAATTTTGTACTTTTTTTTTAATGAGATATCGTTAACTCAGCGTGAAGATTTATGATTTGCCATAATAGAAGCTCACTTCGCTACCTTTTGGAACCAACTTTTGGAAAGTTTCATAGAATTCTTAGACATTTAGCTACAAATTTCATGATGTTTATTGCTCGACGTAAATTGAAGGATGTTAAATTGTATATGCAGGAGCGTAAGTTATTAGGAAGAGTCATTTTCTGGGAGTACACTCGTCGGATAGATTGCGGGGCATGGAGTGTAAAAAAATGGGTAGTTGGATGGTACATGATCTATTGAAAAACCCGCGCAATAGGTTTAAGCAATAGCTCATTGTTGGATGCTTAAAGGGGTCGCATTTGATTTACACGCATTTTTCCCTCATCATCACGTTTGCAGGCAAAAACTTTTTGATTAGAATACAAGTGGTGGTTGTATCTCCTAATCCTCTTCTGTCAAACCGAGGATTGAAACCTGAGCAGGCTATAATTCATAATAATAAGTCCTTAAAATTCGCCGGGTGTATTTTTTTTTATTTGATTGATTGATTAAAAGAGATTGTTTAGGAGACTAAAATTTTCAAAATAATGTCCATGCACGTGATTCCTGTGAAGAGTGAATACATGCTGATTAATTATTTTTATTTTTATTTTTCTTGGTTGTAGGAGCTATGATTAGACTATTTAAAGTAAAGGAAAAACAGAAAGAAGATGCTAAAAATAACTCTGAAGATGTACATGTGAAAAGGCAGACAGCCGGGGAATTGCGTCTCAATAGAGGTTTCTCTTGTGCATTGGATGATTGCATCCTTTTCCTTCATTTTGGTTGTCTGTGAGCTAAGTGTATATTACCTATATGTACTCCACTGTTTGTGTTTGTGAGTTCCATTTTTGCAAAGTTTTATTAGCAAGTTTGGAAATCAATCTTGAGATGGTATATTTATGGCTCAAGAAGCTAAAAGTCAAGGAATATAATGGAGAAAATGGATTGAAACAGCTGGATGACATTATGAAGTGGCTTTGGATCTCTTTAGTACCCAGTTTCCCAATTTTGTTTTTCCTTCAAATCCATGCTAGTAAACGGAAACTGTAAATTCTATCTAATAATCCAGATTATGCCAGGTTTTATACTGCCAGTTGGTCAAACCTGTTTATAGTGCCCATTTGATGTTACTAAGAACATTTCACATTCAATTGATTCTCCATTACAAAAGTTGAAATTTTGAGATGGTCATGTTCATTTTGCAATCTCTGGAAACTTGTGTATTAGGGATTTCTATCCGACAATCAATGTAATTGCCAGGTTTGGTAATGTACACAATCTTTATCTTTCTTTACGTTTGCTACTCAGTCATAAATTACATATAAATTCATTGTTTTGCTGGGGTCGGATTTATGTAATAAAGTAGTAAGATACAAAAGATTCATTTAATAGTATATTTGAGTTGTCTTTTCTTAAGGGTAGCTTTTGAAACTGTCTTCCCAAATTCGATCATTTTACTCAACAATCTGGGACTCTTACATCACCCTTGGAATTTTACTTCTTGTAGATATCACTGAGCTGAACCTACCTGATTCTTGCTCCATAAGATTTCCCAATGGTAAGGATGATTTGATGAATTTTGAGGTTTCAATCACACCCGATGAAGGTTATTATAAGTAAGGAGTTTCTCTTTTATGCCTCTTTTGCTTGGGATTTATTCAAACAAGTACTCACTGCAATATATATATATATTTTTAAGAAAATAAAATAAAATTGATTTTGCATTTGATTTTGCTATATTTCAATTTTTATTATAGACTTCAATGATCATTTGATCATATCCTTTTCAAATGTTGTTATAGAGATGGCACATTCTTGTTCACTTTTGAAGTTCCTCCTATCTATCCACATGACGCACCAAAGGTCAAGTGCAAGACCAAGGTAGACCACTCTGTCGTATTATTTCCACTGAGACATTTTTTCCTTTCTATATTCATCTGTTGTGTTACTCAGTGATGTTCTAGTTTGGCCTTAATACACGTTTGAATCTAACTTGTAGGTCTATCATCCAAATATTGACTTGGAAGGAAATGTTTGCCTGAACATCTTAAGAGAAGATTGGAAGCCAGTCCTCAATATAAACACTATTGTTTATGGATTATATCATCTCTTCACGGTAATCCTTGGTCAGTCAATGAATGTTTTATGTTTTGAGTTCATCCAACACCTGAATTTTGTATGCAGGAGCCAAATCATGAGGATCCCCTTAATCATGATGCTGCTGAATTGTTGAGGGATAAGCCAATGTATTTCAAGTCAAACGTGAGGACGGCTTTGGAAGGTGGGTATATAGGGGATGAATACTTTGATCCCGTTATGTAGCCTGTGTTGATAGCATCACACTCGGTACCAGTGCCAGTGCCAGGGCCAACAAATTATCCATGCTTAAATGCCCGTGGTTTGTATAACTTATTTACAAACTGAGATGTTTTTTAAGTCTTTCTTTTTTGTTTTCTCTGTGAAACTGAGGGAATTAATTCCTGAAAACAACATCTTGGATGTTACTTTGTTTCATTGATCAATTTGTTCTTTTTGTAATGCTGACCTGTATGGTTGGTGTGTGCATATTTTGTACCTCAAAGATTAATGTCATTATCAATGAGTGGCAATTAGTCTCAACATTACTTTATTGTCACAAACCTCTTGGCACCAACTCAGAAAAAGGGATTTCTTTCTGGCAAATTGCCGGGAATGCTATTCATCGAATGTCCTAAACTCAAGTGAGTCAAATCATACCATACACATGATTAGGGTTCCCGCCATCCTTATTAAAGCTAGTTTCAAAACATTTCTTCCTCTTTCAAACTGGCCAGTCTAGCATTTTCACGGTCCCGCTTAAAAATCTTGTACAAGGGCGTGTAAAACAGGCAACATAAACCAAATGGGACGGCCATCATTGACAAAAGCCCCCTGGACAGAGCAAAAGCCTCTCGCGGGGACCCTTTAACTGAATCAACAGACTTCGAATCATAGCCGAACATCTTTTCTGAAAGAATTCCAACCAAGGGTGCAGCAAAAGAAGAGAATGATCCTTCGAAAGCACGGTCAAATGCATAGATCATGGTTCGGTGTTTGGCAGGGGCGACCTCAGCAAACATAGGGCCATTTGCGGCAGTGCCATTCCAGCTGATGGTTAAGCCCATTAAGAGAAGGGTGACAGCAAATGTGTAATAGCTGCCAACTGATTGTGGGATCACTTTGAGTAGGAACCATGAGAAAGGGATACCCATGAAGGCGCTGAACTGCGCACACATGATGCGGCCCGAGTGAGGATATGTCTGTGACATTCGGTCTGCTACTACTCCACCGAGGAAGGATCCCACGGCACATCCAATAGCAAAAAGACTTAAGAGGGCTGCTGTACTATTATGATCAAAACCTGCAAAAAGGACGAAGAGACATCATACATTGTGACAGTAAACCGGTGAAATCCAGTATGGTTGCCTTCTTTTCTGCATAACTGGAATGAGATTTGAATATGCCCTTACCAATTAATTCAAACCACATGGTAAAGAATACCATGGCAGTCCATGGTAGTGAACCAACGATGCCCTGCAAGACAATGATCTGAAATGTTGGAACTTTGATGACGGCTTTTGTGGCCATCCAAGACTCCAGCCAAACGGATGATACACTCGTATTTCCCTTTTCTACTAACCCATCCCTGATACAGAAAGCATCATAATTACCAAACACACACACACAAAAAGAAGCTATTTAAAACAATACAGTCAACAAATTTAAATAGCTGCAAGACACTAAAGCAGACGATGCATCTTCAGAATCTTGAGCGAAAGTTATGTACCTGTCTGAATTTTCGCCAGTACCATGACTGACGCTAGTTATTTTTCTTGGGTCAACAACAAAAAGGAAAACAAGGAATCCGATGAGCACACTCAATGTAGCCATCATAATGAAGGCACATCGCCATCCTGGGATTCCCCAGAACTCCTGACCAGCCATGATTGTTGCCAAAACTCCACCTCCTATGCCACCCACTGTACCAACAAGGCTTACCACGCCAAATCCAGCCCCCCTCACACCATCCTTGTAGCTATCAGCGATGAAGGATTGGAGTGCTGGTATAACAATAGCCAATCCAAAGCCATTCACTGCTCTCCACATTACTACCTGAAAGAAATGCTGGCTTGCACCCACTGCAGCAGTCGATAAGGCCCAACATAGAATACCAATTGTTAGGACTGCAGGCCTGTCATGGTTAATAACAAGTATACCAGCCAAGGGCGATGACAGTCCCTGCACAAAGTTCCTTACAAATGTGAGATATCCAAGATCAGACGGCCCAGCATTAAAAGCTTCACTAACTTCTTTGTAAACAGATGGCAGCAGACTTTCATCAGCACGTTCCATTATAGCAGCCAGGTTGATAAGAATGAGAGAAAAAGAAACCCCCAAAATCCTTCTTGCTCTGTGAAAAGTGAACATATTGCCAAGAGACAGAAGACAGAGTCAATGCAGAGAGTACGTCTCTTCAATATGCGGGAAACAAAATTGGTTGAAAAGGGCATGTGTTATAAACATTTTGATACTTAGATCACATAACATAGGAAAAACATGCATGTTAGAGTGCGCCAACTTAAGTACTACAAATCATTTCATAAACCTTCAACTAAACAGCTTTTCCAACATAGTCCTGGCAATAAATTAACATTCAGTGGAGTGAAATTTAGTCTTATACGGTCCAAATAAACAGGAAAGAGTGGTGCAAAGGTTACCATTTGTTTTTTCTATCACTCTTCAATACTTACATGAAGTAGCATATTATAAGGATATCGCATGAGTTTTCAATCCATCCCATGCTTGCATACATTGGGAGGGTAGGACAAAATTAGTAGGAAGAAAAGCATTGTTCGGCAGAAATCCCCAAAGAATGAATCATTTCCGAGCCTGTAATCGGAAGAATCCACGGGCAAAGCACATTCTCAAGGGTAATATCCTTCAAATTTTACCTGAACTCATTCATTTGATGAAATTTTAACCGAAGATCCAGTGTTTTACTACATTGAAAGCATACAGTGTAAGAGGCCCGCAAAGCATCCACACGGCATTTATCCACATGCATGAAGAGAAGTTCTCTCCATTGAAGCGAGAAAAAGAAGAGAAGTTTGCTCAATTGAAAATGAGGAATTTTTCTCTCAATTAAGAGAGACACAGAATTTCTCATCAATTCTATTCATCGAAGGTAGCTTTTTTCACTGTGGATAATCTCTTCCATGAAGAGAAGTTATTGGGGATGCGTTTCCGAGAAATTAACTACGTTGCCGTGAAACTACACTGAGAAATATTGAATTTAGAAAAAGAAAGGATGAGCTTGTCATCTGTTCTGCTACGAAATCATTACAATTCGATTAAGAAAACAAAAACATGGAAGAAACTCACTTCATAGTTTCGAGATGTCTAAGAAACAGCGGCTTGGATCTTGAACCTGCACCCGAACCAAATCTGAGATTATTCCGATTAAGGCCCATGAATAACGAACACGCCACTCTTACGAAACCGAAAAAACAGCAAGTCTCCACAGTCCACGGCTGATCTCGGGCACCCTCTATGTCTGGTTGTCCTAATGAACTCGTTGCAATCAAAATAATTATTTCTATATTTGACTAGTATATTCTAAATCAGCCATCACAAAATAGTCGACACGCAAACATTTTTATTCCATGAAAAATAAGCGAAGAGGTTAGAAAACAGTCTTCATCGCTGAGGAAGAAGAGATGGCTGTCAAATATGTGCGCGCCACGAAAGTTGTGTATGATTTTCACCTGGGATTTTGTTCGAGTTTCAGTCTCGGTGTCAAGTTGTGATTGGTTAGAAAGTCAAGATCATCGGATCAGGGCTCATCAGGCAGTAAAGGATAGCGATGGGGAGTTGTTCGTGTTTGTGTACGTGGATTTAAGTTTGTCCGCACGATACAGCAGTTATGGTTGTCCCTTTCGTTGACTTTTTCGTATCTGATCGTCACGGAAGCCGTAGAGTCATGTCATTAACAATTTCAGATGTTCCGTTCAATTCCCAGGCTCTCGCATGTAACGCCTGGCTTAATAATGTCATAAAAATAGGAACCATTCACTATTTAATAAATGTATTCTTTAAATGACAGTTAATATTTATTATTTATTAAATTATTTATATGTAATAATAAAAAAATTTAAGTGAAACAATAATATAATATAAAATAAATTTATTGATTAATTATAAATAAAAAATATAATAGTTAAAATTTATCAATTAAAAAAATATTCATTAAAATTTAAATTTATTTACTGAAATTATGAGACGTAATATTTTATTCTTTTAAAAATTATAGCTCACACTTGTAATATTCTCTCGTTTTAAATATTATAATTCATACTCATTTATTAGCGTGAAATAAAATATTCTCTATTTTTTAAATCTCACATTCTCACAAAAAGCCATAATATATATTTTATATAACACGAGACATATTATAAATTAAAATGTTCGTAAATCAAATCATGAATTAATATTATATATAACTACTTTATAAATTATAATCAAAATTTACCGGTTAATGATATAAAATATAATAGAAAATTTTATAATTTAATTGATATAATACAAAAATTTTATTTTATTAAAAAAATAATTTTAATATGTTATCATTAAATTATTTATTTAAAAACTTTTTTCAATGATAAATTAAATCATTTTACTTAAAAAAATTTTTAATAATAAATCCTATTTTACCTAAATTTTGACCCGATGTGCTCGCCAGACGGTCCCGTTGAAAAGTCGTAGCACGTGCGGTAGGTCCGCTGTCCGTTTAAAGACGGAGAGACTGTATAAAGTTGCCCAGGGGGAGGGTAAAATAGTACATTCAAGATAAAGGGTCATTCATGAAGTCATTGAACAACTACAGAATGGGCTTCGAGTAATGAACTCCCACGTGGTTTGTCTTACCAACAAAGCCCAATCAGAGTATTCCCCTTATGGCTTCCGGGGACAAGAAGACAAGGTAAACGTGGTCATCGCTTGAAGGCCGCGCGCGCTCGCACACATCCCCTTTCTTTTTTTTTTGAACCGCACACGTGCGGCGAGCCTTGTTGCTTTCATACCCCTTCAAGCTTAGCTGTCCCGTCTTCTTCTTCAGTCTTAGCTGGATCCGCACTAGTCCAATACTCGGGCCATTGAATTCAGACATGTCCCTTCTACTGCAATGTATACGACGAAACCGTACAATTATACAAAATACAAACTACAATTCCCCTCTGCGCCCACGGAGTTTATACGCAAAGGAATCGTCGGCTGAGCCAAGCCGTGCAGTTTAGTTTGCTTAACAAGTCAAAAGATGGATGTGGTCCCCATCCGTCTAATTAAGCGTCTGATGAAGGAAAGAGTTAATCACACGGCCATCAACGCAACTGATAGTGTGGTATTTGGTGGGACAAATCCCGACGGTGACCAAACGACTCGTCAATAATGGAAGCACCCATGTAACTGGCCCCACTTTATCAGAATTTGTGTTTCCCAGTTTGCCCCTCCATTACAACTCAATCGGGGAAACACTGATTAATTAAATTAATTAATTTTTTTCGAAAAGAGAAAAAATGAAAAATCGGATGAGCAGCGATCTGCAGTCTTCTCTACAGTCTTAAGTAATATCAGGAAGTCAGTGTAAGGAACGTAGATTCCAAATTACCAAGGCTTTTTTTTTTTTTTTTTTATAATCTCAGGTTTACCGATTGCTGACATACATGTGGCATGTTGAAGCACGAGCGACGTCATAGATTCTCTATAGCTCTGTTCCTGTTCCTACAGCCAGCCGATCACTTCATTCCAATTTGGCACTCTTTCCTTGTCGGAACGTCTAGCATAAAGCTCCTGTAATTATAGTTGATAATTTAAAATTTAACGTAAAATTTAAAATAATTTAAATAAATTATAAAATAATTTTAAATTATTAAAAATATAAAATTAAATTATAAATATTTTTATTAAAATATAATATAAATTATTTATTATAAATTTTTATTACTTGATAATATTTATTTAAAATTTAATTATAAAAAATATAGAGATATCTTAATTTTAAATTATTGTATCTTAATTAAATTATAAATTTTAAGTGGTTCAGCGTATATAACTACTATGAATCGTGTTTGAATTTTTATATTTAATACTTTAATTTTTTTTTTTTTTTTAAAATGTATTTTATTACCATAATCTTTCAAACAAAAAAATCACAGGGGACGTGATTACCACTCAAATGCTATTGGATAAGCTCAGTTAGGTCCTGAAATACATTCATTATCGTAAAGAGGCACTTCAAAATCTCTAAACTACCCTTTTCCGACCGTCAAATCTGTGTCCATGTGAAAAGGGAACTGACGAGAGAGGGAGGAACGAGAAGAAGAATCTAAGAAACAAGCAAGCTACAGGCTTGCATAACTCCTGTACAATTCTTCGATAGACTCAGAGCTTCTGTCTTCTTGAGAGAGAGAGAGAGAGAGAGGGAAAGTCTTCTCTTTTGTCTCTCAAAGTGCAACAATCTCCCCTTCAAAACCACAACCTGAAGGTTCAAAAGAGAAATAGTTTCCCATAGATAGGAGGAAATGACAGCGGGAGGGTTGTCTGGAAGGTTACCGACGTGGAAGGAGAGAGAAAACAATAAGAGGAGGGAGAGAAGGAGAAGAGCCATTGCTGCTAAGATATACGCGGGGCTTAGAGCTCAGGGTAACTTTAAGCTACCAAAACACTGTGACAACAACGAGGTCTTAAAAGCTCTCTGTGCTGAGGCTGGCTGGGTCGTTGAAGAAGATGGTACTACTTACCGCAAGGTTTGTTCGTTTTCCCGATCTAAAATCTTCAGTTTTCTTACATTAAATATCAAGACTTTCTGCTTATAGCTATTTGATTTAACCTGTGCTGACTTTGGAGGGTTCTCTATGGATTTCTTCTGTTGTTTGGGCAGCTCTTAGATTTTAGATACGGATTTCGTGTTAATAGCGGAAAAGGGTTTCGTGATTTCCGGAGTAGTGATTTCCTTTCGTTTTTAATCTGGGAAATACCGTAGAAGAAAAGGGGTAACATCGGAGCTTGGTTTCTGGTGGTTGTCTTGATTCCCCGTTTGTTTGCTTCTTTACTGTCCATATTTCTCTATTATTTGAAAGATTATTGAGGATTTTCCGAAAATTTGCAGAGGTGATTTCTCTTGCTTGGTTACTGGGTAAATTTGTTTTAGTGATCAGTGAACTAGTACTAATGACGAGTGTTCAATCAAACCCCGAGTTTCCTCAGTTTTCTCAGAAACTGATTTTCCACTTGCCATTTTCCCTGAATGCATCCGTAAATAGGTCCATGAGTATCTCTTTATTCTGTAATCCAAGTAAATTACGAGGGAAGGAGGGTTGGAAATTTATGTTTAGGCATGTCAGCTGCTCCATTAATCTGTTTAATAACGTTTTTATGCGTTGTTTTATCTCCCACTAATGTCTCTGCTAATATATTTAATGCAGGGACGCAAGCCACCCCTAATCCCACCTGAAATTCCAGGTGCTTCTGCAAACATCAGTACATGTTCATCTGTTCAACCAAGCCCTCAATCCTCTTCTTTTCCCAGTCCTGTGCCCTCCAACCATGCCAGTCCATCTTCATCCTCATTTCCAAGCCCTACTCGTTTTGATGCAAGTCCCTCATCATACCTTCTCCCCTTCCTTCGCAACATCGGTTCAATTCCTACAAATTTTCCTCCTCTTAGAATATCCAACAGTGCTCCTGTGACTCCACCTCGTTCATCTCCAACTTCTAAAGGTTCAAAACCGAAAGCTAAATGGGAATCTCTTTCAAATGTCTCATTGAAATCCTTCCACAATCCTCTGTTTGCGGTATCTGCCCCTTCAAGCCCTAGTCGTCGCCAACATTTTACTCCTGCCACAATACTGGAATGTGACGAGTCAGATACTTCCACCATGGACTCTTGCCGTTGGGTCAGTTTCCAGACAGTACCACCCCCAGCAACAGCATCAGCAACCCCTGCTTCACCTACATTTAATCTTGTCAAACCAATGGTTCAAACAAATTCTCTCCAGAACGTAGTTGACGGGCATACAGGGCAAACCTGGGGAGTGGTAGCAGAAAGGGGGCGAGTTGCGGAGTTTGAATTTGAGAGTGAGAGAGTGAAGCCTTGGGAGGGTGAGAGAATTCATGAGATAGGTGTGGAAGATCTGGAGCTTACACTCGGAAGTGGCAAGACCTGCGTATAAGCATTCCCAGAATCATGGGTTGAGAATGCCTAAAATGGAAAAAAAGAGCTTGGAATTAGAATACGTGTGTAGATTTCAAGGTGCATTCTCAAGATGCTTAGTTTGCTTAGTCAGTCTACTTTGCATCGCTCTGGAAGGGAGAGTGTTCTCTGACTCGAGACCTCGATTTCAAATTTGTTGCATCCTTTATTTTGTTTCATTTGTATAGTTTTCAGTCTTAAGGGGCCATATCAGGAGTCTAATCCAATCTGATTCTGTAGAGCAAATCTGCAGGCAGGCTTGAAGCAGGAGCTTTATTTGCGAAATCTACTGAAGCATTAGGGATGTTCATATTTTTCTCTCCCCGGCTTATGTTTACAGCATTCTCTTTCGTAGGATTAATTTCAATTATCAGTGGAAGAGTCTCCCATGTTTTTATCTCCTTGTAGATTTCAAGGAAAACACTCTGAAATCATTTTATGGCAGTTACTATTACAGCTATCTTGCTAGCAAGCAATCACAAACATGATCGTACAATAAAAAAGAAGTTGAAAGGGCATTTCATAATACAAATTGGGCGGATTACTGTGGTCTGAATGGACAGTTCATAGGCTTGTGATCACACGAAAAGCATCTTCAGAGGAAACCTCCGAGAGCATCCCTTCACATGTGAGCCAAGTCATGCGTGATGTTGTAAGATACCTACCAATTCATTCAATTATTAAAACTGTTGTTCTTACCAAATAGCCCCCCATCAACATAGATGGGTGGGGTTGGTTGTCTAAATTTTAATACATAAATTCGTTATTTGAGTTCAGATATGGATAAGTTTTCATTTAGTTGCCTTGTCATGTTCAAGGACAGGGCTGCTTTCTTCTATGGAGTTCCGAAAGGACGGACACTGCAGCTCTTGTTTAACCTCACCACTAATATCCAATCTGTCGATCTACCAGTGATCTGGTTGGATGTTCTTGTATGATGTATCCCTGTGGGAGTGGGACCTAGGTTTAGGCTAAGGCTGAAATGGTAGCTAGCAGGCTGCTGCCGCTGCATTGCATTTGCACACTGCCACAACTCATCAGACTCAATCAATCACGTGTCAGGAATTTTTTCTGCTGGTTCGCTCCTCCACATTTTCGTTTTCATTTCATTATGATTCACCCGCGTGCTTTATGCGCTGTCAAGAATATGATATTGATCATCACTGTCCCAGACCCTAGTCCTAGGCTATGAGTCAGTACATCAACGTGAACTCTGAATCCCCCTGGAGCTATCAATCTCATACGCTTTTCCTTGGCATTTAGTGTCGTGCATGTCTTCGGTCGTAGGCTAGCATGCTTCTTTCATTTAGCCCACGGATAAAATATTTATTTCAGTCTGTAAACAAGGCACACAATCCTTCATTTCGTTTGGGTGCGAGTCTTTATGGATGAAAGGGATACATTCCAATGTCTGGCCAAGGGTTTTGCCAGATATTTCCAGGAGCTTATGAATTAGAAAGAACCAAACTAAAATTATCTCTCCTCTTAACTTTTGGGCCATTACATGATTGATCCATCATCCCTCCTGAGCAGTATTGGGTTAGTACATTGGAGCCTAATTGAGGCAGTTCGCGAACACTAAATTAGCCCACAGAAATCATCTTTCCTCACAGGTTTTAGGCCATGGCCCATCCATGACAGTCAATCAACAAGTAGAAACAAATTGGCCCAAAATAAATAATTAAAAAAAGCATGGGTTGAGAGAGGCTCGAACTCGCGACCTCAGGATTACTCAGAAGCTATGAGACCTATGCGCTAGCAATCTGCGCCACCACCCCACCGCCACGGTCACAATAGCCTGAATCGTATATAGCAAATTTAATTGGTAGTGAAGCTTTGCTTTTCCTCGTAAAACTATGCTTACCCCCCCTCCTCACATGCTTACATCTTAGTATCAAGTAATCTAGCGTCCAGAGCGAATCAATTTTCTTTATATTACGTATGTGATATACAATTTAAATTGAGAAACTATGTATCAGCTTGCGATGTTGATCTTCAAGTGGTGACATCTGCCATATATTTTATTTATGTTTAAGCTAGGACAGTAATACACTAGCTCAAGAGGTTCAAAAAGTAATGTTCTCAGCTGCTTGAAGACATTTACTCTCTCTCTCCGTTTATATATTTTATTAATGTTCGAGTTGGGTCGGATCTTGTATCTTATGAGGGAGGATGCCCTGCCTCTCTGTTTTGGGATCGTTCCTAAGACATGGCTCCCATCAAGCTTAATATTAGGCCAAAAATGATGAGTACTATCGTACAATTAATATTAGATTAAACTTTTAGATTCAGCAAATCGCCTGTATCACTTTCTATGTTATCAGATTAGTTGATTTATGATCAAGTGAAGGGTAGTGAATACAAACGAGGCTTTCATAGTTGAAACAGCCAATTGGTACCAATTTTTGTTTTCTTTTATAGAGAAAAATAAAATAATAATAATAATAATAATAATCATAAAACAACTCGAGGGTCTGCTTTGCAGCTTTGATAATATTATCAAATATCCCTTACGCAATGAAAGCCGCCATTGACTCTCTATATATGGTAAAACTAATTTCATTTTCTGTGACATGCTACGCATACAAGTATACTTCGTCTGAGACTGCTGTATCTCTGAATGCGACTTTCATTCTTTACTATATCTCTTTTGGGCGGTTAATGACATATGCAAAGCGTCAACTGACTGCTGCTGGCCTGGCCATGAAGATAAATTACTAGTTTATTTTCTGCGACTGCGTGCGGTGACATTAGCTAACAAATGGAATCATACAACACAATACCTATGGCAGCATATGTTATGACTGTTGACACAAAATAAGGATATGGGTTCTTGAAACATATTTGATGGTCAACTCAAGGACTCCCTTAAGCAACTGGGATGATTGGGCTTCTTCATCTCTTCAATGGGTATACTCTTTCGGCTAGGTATTTAGCTGTCCTTGTTCAAACACAGTTAAATTCTAAGACTCTGTATTCGTAAAGATCAACAATGATTTGATACAATGCCGGCTGTCATTCAACATGTCGATCGTTAGTTGTCAGTATTTTGTAATTTAAAACAGGGCTGTTGCACCTAATTGCTGTTGCCAGGAGTAATATAAGACCTCATCCGAATTGTTCTCCGGTTGACACGGCTGATTTTAATATCTAATTGTTCGTTTCTCATCCTAATTAATTTCTTTAATCTCTATTCTCTTTATTAATTGGCTGACAGTTTAAGTGCTGTCACCCCATATAAACCAACAAGACAGACGATTAACCACTGCTATGAGTTACTTAAAAAACAAACTAGTAAAGCAGCTTCTTAACTGCATCTCTGATTTTCCAAGAGAAATGCAAGAAACAATGGACTCGCAGAAAACTTCCCTGCTGGGCTAGACATTTTCAAGCGCGGCCTTGAGTTTTGGATTATCTTGTACTCGAGGCAAAATTTTAAGCTAAATCTTGGAGATGCAAGTTTATCACAGGCCACCATTTGGATAGTTTTCCAAAGGTCAAATTACATAGGCAATATTATATAACCTTCCTCTAACATTTCACTGATTCTTTATATGCTCCAGATGCTTTGCCATCTATTCTTATTATTGATATATTAACATAATTGCTTGTTTTGATGAGTAACCCTTGTATTATAAAATAACCGTTCTGTCAACTCATTGCTGTAATTATTTGTCCAGAAACAGCTTGGAGTACCATCTTATGCTTGACTTTCATTATAAAATATGGGATTTGATATCATTAATCAATATCAATGGCGACAACAAGGCTCCCACAGCTGTGGCCAAATTGATTAGGAGGAATCTCACTGGAGTTTATAAATTTTTTATATGCAAAATCAATCAATACATATTAGTATACCGATATTTAATGTACTGATTAAAGAGACCTTCTCCAATTCCCAAGACAACTAAGGCATAGTCGGCTCAAGTCTTACGCAACTAAGGCATGCAATTGCCAATTTGCTCAAAGCCCTCGAGTTTATTACCAATTATTTTCTCTCCTAAAGATCATTTATGTTTTTATGAACATCTTCACTGTTAAATCACATCTTCCCCCAAATAGAATTTGTATTTCTTAATCCAAAGTCAATTTTTTTTATTAGCAAAATTGGTAGTAGAAGGTAAGAAGAGTGATTTAGGTAGAATAATTTTAACACATACTATATTGATATAGTAAAATTATTCAATTATAAATTTTTATATTTATTAATTAATAACTATAATTTAAGAGAAAAAAAAGTTACGGGAAAAAAATAACAGTATGTATTAGTAAAAAAGAAAATTATGTTCGAAAAAAATTAATATAAATAAAAAAAATGAAGAAGAAAAATAAATAATTAAATTTAGTTATTAATTAATATAGATAAAAATTTATAATTAAATAATATTACTGTAATATAATAGTGTAGTATAACTGTGTTTTCTAACACTCTCTCTCGAAAGAAAGTAAGCTAATGAGACTTTTCAAATATAAAAAGGACTTAATTCAATATTATTGGAGTAAAACTTCTAATTTTGTTATAAAACTCTTTAAGGCGACGCCTTTGCCTATAAATATCTTGTCAAGCTTTTGCATCTAAACCGAGCCATTCCAAACCTTCTACCTTTCTTTCCAATTCGCTTCCTGAATCCTACAGCTATGCAGAGAGTAAAACCTCATGCAGTCCTCCTCGCTAGCCCTGGCATGGGGCACTTCATCCCAGTCCTTGAGCTTGGTAAACGCCTGGTTACTCAACATGACTTTCAAGTCACAAACTTTGTCGTGGCAACTGATACCTCAACTGTTCAGTCCCAACTTACCGACTTACCAAACCCTGATTTCCTTAACATCGTCTCACTCCCGTCCGTGGACATCTCCGATCTAGTTGACGCGGATGCATCAATAGTAACGAAAATAATAGTGATGATGCGGGAGTCCTTACCGGCCCTACGATCGGCAATCTCTGAAATGAAGCCTCGTCCAACAGTTTTGGTCGCGGATTTGTTTGGAACTGAGGCGCTGGCGATTGCCGAGGAGTTGGAAATGTTAAAGTACGTGTTCATTGCTTCTAATGCATGGTTTCTTGCGGCGACAATATATTTTCCCACCACTGACAAGAAGATGGAAGAAGAGCACATTAACCAGAAACAGCCGCTAACGATTCCAGGATGCAAATCGGTTAAGTTCCAGGATACACTTGACGCGTTTCTGGACCCAAAAGATCAGTTGTATGCTGAGTACTTGCGTGTAGGCCTTGAGATACCAACAGCGGACGGAATTTTGGTCAACACCTGGGAGGATTTGGAGCCTACGACGCTTGGTTCCATGAGAGATAAGCGGATGTTAGGCCACGTAAGCAAGGTACCGATTTATCCAATCGGTCCGATGGTCAGACCGGTCAAACCGTCAGCTGTGGAGAACTCAGTCTTCGAATGGCTAGACAAGCAAGCTAGTGACTCAGTAATTTTTGTGTCATTTGGAAGTGGTGGGACCCTGTCAGCCAAACAAACGGTCGAGGTTGCCTGGGGTTTGGAATTAAGTCAACAGAGATTTATTTGGGTGGTACGCCCTCCCATGGACAATGACGTATCTGGGTCCTATTTCAACGTAGAAGGCGGATCTGATGGCACACCCGATTACTTACCAGATGGGTTCTTGACCCGCAGCGGAGATAGGGGAATTGTGATCCCGATGTGGGCCCCACAGCGGGAGATACTGGGACACCCATCAGTTGGCGGGTTTTTAACACACTGTGGATGGAATTCAACGGTGGAGAGTATCGTCAACGGGGTGCCAATGATCGCATGGCCACTGTACGCAGAGCAAAGAATGAATGCCACAATGCTGACGGAAGAAATTCGGGTGGCCGTCCGGTCGAAGGAGTTTCCAACGGACCACACAATTGGGAGACAGGAGATAGAGATGATGGTGAGAAGGATCATGGTGGACAAAGAAGGGGAAACAATCAGAACAAGAGCCAAGGAACTAAAGCACAGTGCCCAGAAGGCTTCCACCAGCGGCGGTTCCTCTTGTAATTCACTGTTAGAAGTTGCCAAAGAATGCGAGAAAAGCTTGCAAGGCTTAATAGCAAAGGCACAGGGTGCCTGAATAATCAAACTAAAGAAATGCTTGCTGCTTATTGTATAATATTCTATTACTCTATTGCTCTGTGTGTAGCCATGATCTTCTCATCATTTTCATTTTCAGCACTTGTATTTGCTACTGTATTGTTGTTATTGATTGGAGGATGAGCATGAATTAATGAATAAAGCATACTGGATTGGGGATTAGGAATCTTTTCTCTTCTTGCTTTTTAACAAGAAAATGATGTTGAATAAATAATTAATAATAAATATTTAAAATTATATTTTAATAAAATTTAGAAATTAATTTTATATTTTATAATATATATTTAAAAAATTCAAGATGCAATCTTAATATTTATTATTATCTCTGTCATATATTAATATTTATTTAAATTAAAAAATTTTAAAAAAAATCCTACTCGAGTGAATAGTGGATGTTTGTATATGTTAGTGCTTTGCACTTCTCAGGTAGGTAGTTTTTTCTTCTATTTATATGTGGCTAGATATTTTAAGAGATAAATTATGGACAAAGATATTCTTTCTTTTTGGTAGCTTCAACAATTGATGAGACAAATTATCTCCTTTTAAATGAATTAAAAAATTTAATATTTCATAACACATTAGATAATCAAATAACGATTATAATATCTTCAAATTATGCAATAGCCTGTGACTTTATTAAGAGTATATATTAAACAATTTTAAAAAATTAATTGCGAGATATCACGAGTATTTTTTACGAGATTTTTAATGTATTTTTAAAATTAATATCTTGCTATTAATGTAAATATTTTTTTTAAATAAATTAATATAAAATAACTAGTAAGATGCATTAAAATTATTATTATTTAATTTTGGTTGGGCTTAAGATTAAAATATTATAACTTCAAAATTATAATTGATAAGGATAAAATTACTCGGATGCAAATATAAATGCATAAAAGTGAGTGATTTTTATTAAAAATCGACCATTATAACTTATGATAAAGTTAAAGTGAGAGAACAAGAAAGTTACCAACATGACTCTTTGTCACTCAGCATAAGGTCCAAGCTAAGTTTTATGCATTCCAGCAGTGAGATCAAGTTCACATTGATGATTCAGTTGAAAGAAAAATAATGGCGATGGTGGATGAGTCATTACCAGCAGTCCGATCAGCAATCTCCGCCAATGATAGTAGACTTGTTATGAACTAAAGCTGTGGCGGTTGCAGATGAATTTGGCATGTTGATGTACGTGTTCATTGTTCAAATGCATGGTTCCCTTGCAGTTACAAAAAGATGTTAATACATGAGCATGTTAACCAGGAAAAAAACCACTGGAGATATCCGTGGGTGTACATCGCTTTGGTTGGAGAAAACTTCGAGCGTTTCTGCAAGCAAAAGATCTGATGTTGAAGGTGTCAATATCTGATGGAATTTTGGTGAACACGTGGGAGGATCCGGAGTCCAAAAAACTTGGAGCCCTGAGACACACTTATACGTTGGTACTCGTCTCTGAGGTCCTGATTATGCAATTTGTCCAATGGTAAGACCGGTTGGATCAACAATTTCGGAGAGATAAATACTGCATTGGATAGAAAAATTAACCTAATGAATCGGTGATTTAGGTACCGTTTGGAAGGGGTGGAACATTATCAAACTAACAAATGATCGAGCTGGCTTGGGGCTTGGAACGAAGTCAACAGAGATTCATCCTGGTAGTACGCCCTCCCATGGAGGATGATGTATTCGGATTTTATCTGTCATCAGCAGGAAATTCTGCTGGTAAATTTGACTACTTGCCGGGTGGGTTTTGACTCGGACCCAGAATGCGGGACTAATAGTTTGTATGTGGGCTCCCCAAATTGACATCCTGGGACGTCAATCGACAGCTGAATTTTTATCTCATTGTGGATGGAATTCAAAATCACTAAAAGATTATAGTCAATGGGATGCACTGCCAAAGATTGCCTGGCCTCTACAAAGCAGTGCAGAAAATGAATGCCAAACGGAAGAGATTGGGGCGGCCGTCCGATCTAAGCAGTTGCCAACGGAGAGTATAATCGATAGGGAGGAGATAGAGATGATGACGAGAAGGATCATGGTTAACAAAGAAGGTGAATCAATAAGAAGTAGAGCCAAGGAACTTAAATACAGTGCACAAAGACTTCCAGTAGGGCTGGTTCCTCTTATAATCCACTGTCCTCGAGCCAAAGAACGCAAGATAAATATTTTTCTAGGTTACCATCTATTTTGCGATTTAATCCCCAATGAAATTTTCTTTTCCATACTATGAATGCAAACATTTAATCACATTAAAGCCAAACCTACTGCCAACCTCCACTGAAGGCAATAGTCCCACGATCAGCCAACCTCCATTGGAAAGAAGGTCCACCGTAATTATTGACTGCTTTAAAAATAAAAATAATTGAAACTCCCATTAATATGCCGGCATCTGATGGAATATTTTCAATAGCCACATCTATATTAATATGATAAGATTATTTTACTTAAATTTTTTTCACTATAATATATAACATAACTTATTATGATTCTAATCAAATAAATATAACAATGTTACACAGATTACAAAGATTCTTTTGGTAAATTATTGCCTATTGGTCGTGTCTTATGCAAATCTACTTGAATGTTAAACTGGCTTTATCAAACAATCATAATAACAACTTGCCGACGTTACAGGCCCTACGCAAACGGCGGTGCTCATAGGCGTAACCAAACTAATTAAAAAGGTCAATAAATGATAGCAAACCCATAAGTTGTTCACTCTGAATACAACGATTCATTTGTGTTATAAATATCTGGGGAAGTTCATACACCTAATACAGGCCATTCCATCACCATGAAAATCACAAGACCTCACGTAGCGCTCCTCGCTAGCCCTGGAATGGGGCATCTTTTTCCAGTTCTTGTGCTTGGCGAGCGCTTTGTCACTCGACATGATGTCCAAGTCACCGTCTTTGTTGTAGGAACTGGTGTATCGACTGTTCAGTCCCAGCTTTCAAACTTTCCGTACCCTAATCTGTTTACTATTATAGCACTTCCCGTGGACGTATCCAGCCTAATTGAGGCGGATGCATCGATGGAAACAAAGATTATCGTGACGATGCACGAGTCTTTACGCTCCCTCCGATCAGCGATTTCTGCAATGAAGTTCCCGTCCAATAGCTTTGGTTGTGGACTTGTTTGGAACTGAAGCTATGGCTGTTGCTGATGAGTTTGGGATGTTGAAGTACGTGCTCATTGCTTCTAACGCATGGTTTCTTGCTGTCACAATATATGCCCAAGCCCTGGACAAAAAGGTGTTGGTAGACAAGCACCTTAAACAGAAAAAAACCATTAAAAATCCTTGGATGTACATCGGTTCGTTTCGAGGATACCCTCGAATCATTTCTGCAACCAAATCATCCGATGTTTGACGGGTTTTTAAGTGTGGGGATGAAGATGTCAAAGGCTGATGGAATTTTGGTGAACACGTGGGAGGAGTTGGAGTCCAAAACACTTCGATCTCTAAGAGACACGACTATGTTGGGAAGTGTCTCTAAGGCACCTGTTTATGCAATTGGCCCGTTGGTAAGGGCCGTTGGATCACCAGTTCGAGAGATCAAAGTACTGAATTGGCTAGACAATAAACCTAATGAGTCGGTGATATACGTATCATTTGGAAGTGGCGGAACATTATCAGCCGAACAAATTATCGAGCTGGCTTGGGGTTTGGAACTAAGCCGGCAGAGATTCATGTGGGTAGTACGCCCTCCCACGGAGGATGATGTATCCGGATTTTATCTGCCGTCGGCCGGAAATTCCGCTGGTAAATTTGACTACTTGCCCGACGGTTTTTTGACTCGGACCCAGAATTTAGGAATGATAGTTCCCATGTGGGCACCCCAAACTGAGATACTGACACATCCATCCGTCGGTGGATTTTTATCCCACTGTGGATGGAATTCAACCTTAGAGAGCATTGTGAACGGGGTGCCAATGATTGCTTGGCCTCTATTCGCAGAGCAAAAAATGAATGCTACTGACGGAAGAAATTCGTGTGGCCGTCCGATCTAAGCAGTTGCCAACGGAGAGTATAATTGGTAGGGAGGAGATAAAGATGATGCTGAGAAGAATCATGGTTGACAAAGAAGGTGAAGCACTAAGAAGTAAAGTCAAGGAACTTAAGTACAGAGCAAAAATGACTAGCAGCAAGAGTGGTTCCTCTTATAATTCACTGTCACAAGTCGCCAAAGAATTGGAAATCAGTTTGCTAGAACAATTAGCAAAGTGCCAAGTTTCATGAACAATAATCAAAGGAAATCCTCCTCATTATGGTTATTAATTACTTCCTATTAATGCTCCCTTGTTTAAGAATTATAATTTTATATTTGAATAGAGTTCGGTGGATTAATTTAAACTCAATGGACAATGGAAAAATTGTTATCGAGATAAATTAAGCAGAAGGTACAATTGTCTGCGGGTATAAATTCATGAGCAGGAATAAACAATGGAATTCAATTGTCAAATTAGCTAAAGAATACTCTCTTAGATCATATCATTGTTTGTTCATTCGTATTAAATAGGTCCTTTACTCTTGATGGAATGATTATATTATTCAAATAGTATCAAATTTTAATCTTAATAATATAAAAGTAATTAAGTATTAAAATATTTTAATTTTAATATATATTAGTACATGTAAAATTTTTTTACGAAACTTATGAATAAGACATAAATACAATACAAAACTTTGTTTGATTAGATTAATATAAAATGACACGATAATTAAACAGGTGATACGATATAACATAATTTATAATTATATCAAGTTTGAGTTTAGAGTTCTTTATAGATAAACTCGTTTATGACATAATTAATTATTCAATTAATTATATTATGCCAATTTATTTGCAATTTAATAAATTTATTGTTTTATTTTTAAATTTTATTTATCTATTTTTTAAAGATATTTAATTATATCTAAATTAAATTAATTAGTATTTAATAAAATATTACCATAAATATTGTAAAAATATATTAAAATATAAATAAAAGAGTTAATTAAGTAATACGATTACGATCTATTTTATAATTTAATAATCATGTTAAATCAAAATTTTTATTTATTAATACAATTATTAAATAAGTCGGGTTTAAATTAATCTATTTTGATACGTGACAATAACTGAACTATTTTATATTTATTTGATATGAATGTTTATAATTTATTTATATTTAAAAATACATAAAAATATAAAGACTAAATGAATAATGTGGTATAAAATAATTTTAAAACAATTAGGTGCGCTCTACAGCACAGTCTAGCCAGGTGCTGCTCTGGTCCATGCTCAGTCATAAATTACCTTCCTGAGTAAGAAGATTAAGTTTTATATGATTTTTGGAATGATAATGATTCTCCCACTGTTTATAATCGGAAGATTAAGTTTTATATGATTGTTGGAATGATAATGATTCTCCCACTGTTTATAATCGGATTATAATAGAGTCGAGATTCTGTTCCTTTCTTGATTATTCCTGATATGCTAAGAAATCAATCCATACAGGACAATTAAAAGATTACACAATGATTTTTCTTATAAATCACTCTATAAGAAATGCAACTGAATCTCCATCACCCAACCGGGCCGACGACGGTGAGCAGCATGCCGGAGCATGACAGAAAGCTACATGCAGTTCTGCTTGTGAGTCCTGGTATGGGACATCTAATCCCTTTCCTTGAGCTTGGCAAGCACCTTGTCACTCATCATGACCTAAAAGTTACTATCTTTGTGGTGACAACAGATGCCTTCATCTCACAATCCCAACTGATTCAAAGATCAGAAATTCCCCACCTCCTTGACTTTGTCGTGCCACCTCCGGTCGATGTTTGGAGACTGGCTGACACGGCTGCGCCATTAATGGCAAAAATAACTGTTATTATGAGGGAGTCCTTAGCAGCCATACGTTCTGCAATCTCTGCACTGAAGCTTCGTCCAACGGCTCTGATTGTAGACTTATTTGGAACTGAAGCTGTGGCGATCGCTAATGAGTTCGAAATGATAAAGTACGTGTTCATTGCTTCTAATGCATTGTTTGTTGCAGCCACGATGTATGCTCAAGTCATTGATCAAAAGGCGCTAGATGAACATGTTAACCAGAAACAACCACTGAAAATTCCTGGCTGTACACCGATTCGCTTTGAGGATACACTGCAACTCTTTCTGAACCTGAATGATACCCAGTCAGCTGGGTTCTTAAACGCGGGGAATGAAATGTCAAAGGCTGATGGAATGCTGCTGAACACATGGGAGGATATAGAGTCAACAACACTTAGAGCTCTGAAAGATGCTAATACGTTGAGACACATCGTCAAGGCACCGGTTTTTCCTATTGGCCAGCTGGCAAGACCGGGTGACCGATCGGTTTTGCAAAACGAAGTACTAGATTGGCTAGACATGCAGCCTACTGAATCAGCGATTTATGTGTCGTTCGGAAGTGGTGGTACAATATCATCCGAACAAATGATCAAGCTTGCATGGGGCTTGCATGTGGCTTGGAAAAAGGTCAGCAAAGATTCATTTGGGTGGCGCGCCCACCCATGAAGAATGAAGAATGTGAGTTTTATCTCACGGCAGGTAACGGACCAGATGGCACCCCTGACTACTTACCTGTTGGATTCCAGACCCGTAATGCAAAAATGGGATTGGTTGTCCCAAATTGGGCTCCACAAGAGGAGATCTTGTCCCACCCATCGGTGGCTAGATTTTTAACGCATGGTGGGTGGAATCCAGCTTCTGAGAGTATTGCGAATGGAGTGCCTATGATTGCATGGCCATTATACGCTGAGCACAAATTAATGCAGCTATACTAACAGACGAGCTTCAGGTTGCCGTCCGATCAAAGGTGTTGCCATCGAACGGGGTTGTGATGCGGGAGGAAATAGAGACGATGGTTAGAAGAATCGTGGTGGACAAAGAAGGACATGCAATGAGGGAAAAAGTCAAGGAACTAAAACACACTGCAGAGAAGGCTTGGAGTAAGGGAGGTTCCTCTTACGACTCACTTTCTCAAGTGGCTAAAGACTGCAAGATTACACTAAGATGCCCAAAGAAGCACTGTGCTTAGAACCCATCTGCCATGCACCATCTAATCTGTTTAAAACAAACGGCTAAAACAAATAACGATTGTACGTATCTTATGCATAATGTTCGCAGTGATGGCCAGAATTTGTACTGAAACTCATTTCCGAATTAAGGGTTGCATATCTTTATTGGGTCAAATTATTTTCTTCACTATTTTGAGAATCAAAAGTCTATACGTGGCAGACCAACCAATTGCTGTTAACTAATTCTATTCATCCGATTCTAAGTAAGGAAATACTGTTGAAAATTTGTTGCCATATATATGATGCATGGATTCGAATCCTCCTTTTAATTTTAAATTATAGTTTGAATTTTTTAATTTATATTATAAAATATAAAATTATTTTATAAATTTTATTAAAATATAATTTAAATTATTTATTATTAATTATTTTATGTGTTATTATCTTATTAAAAATTAAGAGAAAAAAATTAGGAGAGGAACTAATTTATAATGTATAACTTTGAAGTTAAGAGTAAAAATAACTTATAATTCTAAGATGCATTAGGTAATTAATATCCATTAATAAATGTCTATATGAGTAAATTATTTGGGAATTTACACCCATAGACATATATAGCCACGACATGGTGCTTCTTAAGGTATATTTTGCCTTACCAAGTACATGCACGTGTGAATTGTGATGGCATGCAATCGGTCATGTGATATGAGGTGCCACGCATGGCATGGTCCTACTCCCTCGGGCCTGGGACGTGTTCTGCGAGGGACAAGGTGACACTACAAGTCTCGCAAGGCGTGAAGCTGGCTGGGGGACTTCAGTCCTTCACGCCTATAGTAAAAGTCATCTTCATTTGTGTAATTGTACTTGTAAATGCCAACCCCAACCCCAACCCCTCCACATTGATTCAACTTCCTTTTGACTCCCCAAACGTAGATACTGCTGCATCCATCCATCGGCGGATTTTTATCACACTGTGGACGGAATTCAACAGTTGAGAGTATAGTCAACGGCGTGCCAGTGATAGCATGGCCACTGTACGCAGAACAAAAAATTAATGCCACGATGCTAACGGGTGAGTTTGGGGTGGCCGTCCGATCGAAAGATTTGCCATCGGAGAGAATAGTGGGGAGGAAGGAGATAGAGATGATGGTGAGAACGATCGTGGAAGACAAAGAAGGGCATGAGATTAGAAATAAGGTCACTAAGATTCACTGCTCAAAGGCCGTCGATTAAAGGTGGTTCCTCTTATAATTCGCTGTCTCAAATGGCAAAAGACCGCGAGAATATCTTTCAGTCCCTGCAAGCAAAGGCTCAAGGTGCTTGAGAAGGTTGCATGAGCTACCCTAGCAACTATTACTATTACTTTCCATTTCATATATATGTCTGAGCCATGAGCTTTACTAATGAAATAATTTTTCATCTTTTATCGTTCTTTCTGGAGCTTAATTTACTAGCAAAAGCTGTAGATTCTCGTCCTGCAACACTTTTTTGTCGACTTACACATGAAACTGAGACTTTGGCAATGGCCGTTTGGCATGCAAGCTCACATATTAATTACCTACAGACTTCTACTGCACTCACCGTGCATATAGCAATGTTGATATCTATGCCCTAGTTCAACTGAACCTCCACCCTCTGACATAACACAAGTAGCAGTGTTGATTGGTGAGGCTACACCAGGCCTGCGATTTCACATTGTCCATGTTAGTTTGTTCGGAACAACGAAATGGAAGACCGCATACGTTAACAATCAGGAACCGCTTTTGATTCCCGGTAGCAAGTCGGTTCCTTTCAAGGCAGTTTTGAACCTATTGTAAACCGATATAATCGGGTAAATATCTGATTATGTTGACAGAAGAAATTGAGATTCTTGTGTATCGGATTTTTAGTGAGCATGTGGCAAGATCTAGAGCCTAAGACACTCGATGCCATAACTGTTTTGGAGGCAACCAACAGTTGTCTGCCCCTCCCAGATGAGTGACCAAAACGAACTAGGAAGGCCTGGTGATGCTCGTGATGTGGGCTACTGAAACTGAGATTTTTGTTATCCGCAACTGTTAGTGGATTTTTATCTCGCTGCGGATGAAATCCATCTCCTGAGAGCGATATCAATGTGGAAGTGTGCCTATGACACGGTGAAAAAAGAATGCCATTATGCTGACAGGGAGTTTCAACTAGAACAGAGGTGAAACTGTATCCATGATTCGAAAGATCATTGATGGAGGACAGATAAGAAGCAGAGGGAGAGCCAAGACACTAAAATCCAGTGCAGAAATAAGGATCGTTTTTCACATAAATCGCTGTCCAGTTGAGCAAATGACTGGTAGATTAACCATTGTTGTCTACAATCTAATAAACTTAGCTTGTCCCAATCACTGTTTCAACACAAGCATGGGAATCTCAGATAGAGTTGTTTTCCTTATTAGTCAGGGATGATGGCTGTGTTAGATCTATTTGTACTAGTAAAAATATATATTTTGGAAATCACTAGAATTATAATGTTTGAATAATTTTGATGAAGTTAACTGATAGGTCATATCCTGATTACTGCAGAGAAATTCAATAGCAAGAATAGAGAGGTAGTCAATCTCTAAGTAGTAAATAAACAGAAAAATAAATAAATAAACAGATTTATGATGTGCATAGGATACTAATCCAAAGATGCAATAGGCAATTAATATTAATTTATGTAATGAATTTTCATATTTAGCCACTGATCATAAACAAGTGAAGAACTGGTTTCCTTTTTCTTTTTTTTTTTCTCACATTTTTAGATTCGTTCCCCTTCCAGAAAGCAAAGACAATGGGAATGATGAAGGGAAGCAAGTGGCCAACCCCTTGCTCCAATTAAGAAACTAGTCATGCACTTACAGGTTCAGTGGCTTTCTTCAGCCATGCCAACTCAGTTTCATCCAAGTATGGGGCTAGAATATCCCTACATCTTGAATGGTATGTGTTCAGCCAATCTATCTCTTCAGGTGTTAATAAATTCTGGTCGATTAATTTTCTCTGATATGGTGCCTGGGCATAGGAAGAATCATCCAACATTAATTAATTGCATTCAACTCCTGACTAGACTAATGTATGTGTATATATGAGTGTTAGTGCACATATGAGCTAGTGCAGCCCACTAGTGTAAAATCATATGAACTAGATGACTGAACTAAATGAAGTATACGAAAAGCAACAAAACAATTTAAGTGTTTGCGCAATGACTACGAAAATAAAGCATAAAAATCAGGAGATATCAATTCACATAAATCATTAACTTACCCATGTAATGTGCTCAAATGACAAGTAACCTCTGTCCCCGAAATTAAATTTGGTATTGGCCTCATTGACTATGAGCACATTCTCCAATCTAATACCAAAGTTTCCGTCCTCGTAGTAACCAGGTTCTGAGAAAGCATTTCAATATGATTAATATTTATCCCAATGGTTTGAGTAAATGAGCTGAGTGGGCAGAGACTCATCCAGAGGCAATATATGATGCTATTAAAACAACTATGCTTATAAATTCAAAATGAAAAATGGGTGGCTGTCTTCAGTTACGTCAATTCACATTCATGAGAAACTCTCTGAATATTAATCCCAATGGTTTGAGTATATGATGCTATTGAAAGATTTATGAGCGTGAACACATCTTTGGCTAGATTAACAAAGAAGATGACCCCAGAGAGAGAAGAGTCAACAAAAAGAGGGAATTGTTTTGAAGATCATGCAGCAGTTTATGGTTACAATAAATAAATGCTTTGTAGAATCCAGGTACAAACTTTCATACAGCAGCAATAAAGGCAAAACGTTGTCATACTAACCATCTGTTACAGTCATGGAAGCTTGTATAGGCACATTTCGAGCTCTGAAGCTGATTAAATGGGGCCCTGCTCGGAGAGTGCAACAATTATACATAAAAGAAAAACAACTAGTTAGTTTCCGAACCAAATTACGTGCAAAAAGTAAGTGCAAGAAGTTGTAATTTATTGCTTACCTTCATGAACGTTCAAGTAAGATCCAATTCCATGACCAGTCCCATGTCGGTAATCAAGACCATACTTCCACAATTCCTGTCTAGCAAGAATGTCCAGTGTATGACCTATAAAGCATGGTTCATCAATCTCTCAGTCAATTTTAGCTTTTTATGTAACTTAAAGTGTCTGAAACTGCATATATTAGTCCAAACGGAAAACTCGCTTGCAAATGAAAGACAGGTTAGCTAAAAATTTGTTGTACCATAAGTTCCATTAGGAAATCGAGCATTGCCCAGAGCAATATGACCCTTAAGAACCTGCATGATAGCCGGCAAATCAAGCAGCCACATTAAAAATGACTTTTAAGGTTGCATAGTTTTTGGCTGAAGAAAAAAGGATGGTGAGCATCAATAAAGTATGACTAAAGGAACAAAGAGATGAGAGCAAACAATCAAATAATTGTTAGATTTCCAATTTTCAACAATCAACCCATAGAAATAAACATCTATTAGCCTAGTAATGAAAGTTTCAGCTGTGCGTCAATTGGGAATTAACAATTATTATTTACAAATTGTTGTATATTCTTCCAAAAGAGGCAGCAGGAAAAATAGTTGATCATTATCAAACAATGTGCTGCTCAACAACAGTTGTTGGTGATGATTTGACACCATTACTCATGGTACATAACTGGTGATGGTTTCCAAAGGCCAAAATACTTCGTAGTGATGCTTGTATATAGCCAGAGATGGAATCAATGATGTTGGTGGCGACAAATACCTAGAGGTGATTGCATAGTGATAACAGTTCACGGGGATTGATCATAGAGATGTTATGATAGCAAAGGCTAGAGCAGTGACAATAGCCAAACTGTTTGTGAACCCAATAATGACATAGCTTAAGCAAGTAGCAGCTTACTACTGATCAAATTGAACATATCGACATTGATGATGAGTTACTGGGACTGGTGGATGTTGTCAATTGAAGCTCATAAATTATCAAAGATATTTCAAGGTTACATGCATCCCATTTTTAAGATTAAGAACTTTAGGCCTGTATGCAAATGTCTTAATAGAATAACCCCTTTTATGGCCAGAAATACAATAAAAGCTATACAAATTGCAAGCATGTTACAGTCTAGACAATCAAATCATACATACCCATCAAGACAACATTGTTGTTGTTATGAAGTACCTTCAACAATAGCATGTTGCAAGTTTCATGGTGGCATATAACCTTTTTATAATCAATAAAAGTCCAGTTATTGCATTACCCAAAAAAAGAAGAAGAAGAAGAAGAAGAAGAAGAAGCACAGCCATATGCTTCATTGACCAGTGTATTGTTTTAGAAAAAGAAATATTTTCAAATTTATACAGTTTCCACCAAGCCCCAAAAGACATGCTAAAACTGTCATTCAAAGAAAGCAAATCAAAACAGAAATTAGCAACCATGTTTTCAGACACATACTATCAAAGTTGAACTGAATTCAAATGCCAAATAACTAAGTGCCCAAACAAGACATGAAAGGCAGACACCCACCGCAGTATAGCATGTTTTCTCATGTGTTGAGGGTTTTCCAAAATGAGCTGTCCGAGTTATGTCAGTTGTTCCGTCTAGATACTTCAATGGTGCCATCAATGATATCAGTAAAAAGATAGAAAAGTTAGAATTTAATGGTCAACACAGCATATATGGCATTCCGTAGATTGTAGACTATTTGTCAAACCTGTGCTCCTGAATCAACTAGATAGATGCTGTTTGGATCCAACTCAGCACATGTTTCTGCCTGTGGTGAATAATGAATGATGGCTGCATTTGGACCAACCGAAGAAATGGTAGGAAAGCTTAAACCTCTAAAATGCTGCAATCATTTAAAAACAATCCTTGTCATGTTGAACAAATCAAGAAGACAGACTCAGACAAAATGCTGCACTGCATACATCATATTCACAAATTGATCAAACCAATCCTTTTACATTCTCCGTCTTTTGTTTGTATCCTAAGAAAGTTCTCAACCTCAGCATGCCATGATATGAAATGCTAGCTATGACTCAAATAATTTCTTTCCACAAATGTTGAAAGCTCTTAGAAATAATGGAACACATAATAAACTTCATTTGCATCTAAAATAAATAAAAATTTCCAAGACCCACTTCGGGCATCACTAACCAGAGGATCACGAGGAATTACCTGGGTCATTCAGAAAACAGTGTACATTATTTTATTTTGACTAACCAAAGGACCAGACTAGCATGAACATACTTGTCATGGGAATGTCCTTTGCAAGTCAGCTTATGGAGAAGTGATACCCAGTAATATTTTGTACAAAAAGCGATTGTAAAGCCCATCAAAAACAATCCATTCATGATACTTTAACAACTACAACCAGAAATCTATGAACCTTATCCAGACTATCCAAATAGATAACAGAATGATACGGTCAAAGAGTATACCCTCAGATTTCCCTTTGGAAAGACCAAATAGAGTGGTTTATAACCTGGTAAGGATCAGTAGATGAGAACCAATACATGAAGAACCTTCTTGTATCCCAATATGAAAAATGTAATATGGATACTAAAAGAAAAATCACCATTGGATTTGCATTAACTCATATTTTAAATCCAAAAATTAGATTTTTCAACCAGCTTCCAAGATTCTGAAAATTTGAATATAGTTCAGATCATCATTTAACCATTTGAATGCTCAATTTGTAAGGGACCTCCACACTACCATAACAAGAGAACTTAACATACGCTTTTCTATATAGCTCACATGATCATCTGCTTCCTATGTTAGCAAAACATAGTCACCAGTTCAATTTCTCAAGTTACAAAAGTCTGTGAGACTGCAATTGCTTAAAAGTATAATAAAAAAATGTTAGCAAAAAACTATAAACTAGAAAGACCAAAAAATTTTCTACTCCAAAATTTTGACAAGGTCTGATGTCTTAGATGAAATTTCCAACATTTATGTAATGAGTCTATAACATATCTTAGAATAACTACCTCTTTAGCTGCTCGGAAACTCTCCAGCTTGTCACTTGCAGTCACCTCAGTCAATTTCATGGTTTCCCTGCCAAAATTCATTCCATTGACATGACAAAATATGAATCAGTAACAAGTGAAACTAAACCATTGTGTGATAAGAAGAAATGTATACTTAGCCCAGCAAGAAAACAAAATAACCAATCTACTAATTTCGACCAAAAATTGATTAAATGTGTTAAAGAGATCGAATAATCCCCATTTTGTGCTGAAATGTGTCAATGAAAACAAAGCAAAGTCAAAATATCATGCGATGACTAAAGCAGTGATAACACTGAAAACAAGAGAAGACAGCTCTTAATGTTTCATCCAATGTCTCGGCAAAAAGCTTAATCCAACAACAGTGTTTAATGAGGAAAAGACAAAACAAAACAAGGATTTGAGATGTCTTGTCAGATAATTCACCTTTGACTTGATCACATACACTATGTCCTGATGTATGGTGCATTATGTGATACATCTCAATATCAACTAGAAATTGTATGTGTGGCTAGGAAGTGCCAAATTTTGAAGGAAGACAGACTTACGAATGTTTTGCCCTGTTTGCACCCTCCCCTTCCAAGAAGTAACCTGAAGCCCCATAAATCTCCTGCATCTGTGCAATTGAAAGAAGCTTGGCCATCATGTATCAAGCATAATATTTGTTTTATAGATTAGTTTTAAGAGAGAGAGTTCTTAGACAATCAGGACTGTATTCATTAGAATTCTGGAAATATAAAGAGGTCAGAGAACATAGACCTCATAACATACCTGCTTATCCAACCAAACAAGATATTGCACAACAGCTGCACCGTCACGGATATGGGCCTTTTTTAAGCCATCCAACTCAACAGGGTTCTAACATCATAAAACAATCAGTCAGGAAGAATAAATTACTTTCTGAGTTGCTTGCTGTAATGAATAAAACAACAACTTTATTAAATGATTCTATTAGCAACATATTCTAAAGTAATCTAAGTTTCTACCACACAGATACTCATACACAAGCAATCATGTCCACATTTACCAAAATCAAGAAAGAACCTTTCTTTGGCATACAACAAATCAAGCACAACCTGAATCATGAAATTTCTAAAAGATGTTGATAAACCATTTAGCATTTATTTAACTCTATCAAGAATGCTAAATGCTAATCTTGTTGAGAGCCTTTGACATTGAAATGTAAACAAGCAAAGCAGAAGCAAGTGGACACGGACACAAAAAAGTACATCTATATCCAACCGATAACCTAAGAGCCTTTATTCTAGTCCAATAAATACCAATGGCAGGAAGAGGAAAAGTAGACGTACTAAGATGGCTACAAAGTTACATCTCCAAAAAAATCTAACAGCAGCAAACTTATGACTAAAAGCTAGGGTCTTTTAAGATTATTTGAATTGCAAGCAGCACCCAATGTCAAAAAATACCATAAAATTAAAACCAACCATCAAAAGACCAAGAACCAAATTTTTTTTTTTTATCTTTGCAGTATAAACAAGAGAACAAGACCCACTTATATGTTTATATGGATGGGCTCCACCCAAATACCACCTAAAAATTTCTAAGATTACATTTTCTTAGCAAATGTGTGGCATTAGAATCTTCATATGTTAGAAAGTGCATGTAATACCTTTAAAGCTTTTGCAAGAGCCAAAGGTGACTGCTGCAGAAGCACTTTATCAGAATTCAATTTTGAATACAAAGCATAGCAGCATGACCCAGGGTCAACCCATATGAGATCATTATTATTTCCTTCTGCTTCATTTGTACCATTTCCTTGTACATCAGATGGCATTTCTTTGACTGCAGATGAAGGGTTGAGCTCATTAGATGAAAGCAAGACTACATCTGAGCTCACCACATCATAATCCCGAACTTCAATTCCACTTTCCTTGAAGAAGGAGTTTACCTATATACAACATAACTGATAAGTTGACTATTTGACCTCCAAGTTCATACATGTCATTTATGGATATAAGAATTACATTCCAAAGATGAGGACAGCATAGGTCTGCTCCATGGCTTCAACAATTAATATCAGATACAAAATTGATGAGTCTAATATAGAATTTAATTACCAGCAACACATAGACCACCTAACTCATAAAAAAAGTCAAGGAAAAAATTATATGTATCAATAGGAAATTCCTCTATGTACCAATAAATACAGACATTCTAAGAGGATACTGAAAATATAAATATTATAATACTGACCTCCAAAGACACCTTCCTCTCATCCACATAAAGAAAAGCTGCATTGGTTGTAACTATAGCAAATGCATGAACAACTGGGCAGTAGGATACATCAGTTCCCCTTATATTATACAACCAAGCAACCTGCAAAGAAGCAAATGGACTGATATAAATTGCCAGTTAAAACCAAAATTTTTGAAAAATGGCAAATTTCCTAGAAGTTAGAAATTCTTAACCTCAAGTTGTTAATAAAGACAATAGAAAGGGACCAATTATGAGATACCCACCTCATCAAGAGTTGTGATGATCATACCACAAGCATTTTCATTAGTGAGCTTTTCTCTCAAATCCTTCAACTTGTCTCCAACAGAACGGCCAGCAAATTCTATTGGATGAACAATAACTAGATTTGTTTCTGCCGGTGGTCGACTTTTCCAAACCTTGTCCACCAAATTGGTAGATGTCTGAACCAGCTTCTGCTGTTTTTTTGCAAAAGCATGCTCCCACCTCTGTGCAGTGTCTATGGACACACACCAAGGGTCAACACCAATGGTTGCACCGTTTGGCAGATTCTAAAGCACAAGATCCATTTGGTACAATCAAAAACTTGGATGGTAATTAAAGTAAATAGATAAACAAGCAGATAAGAATAATTCAACTTAAAATAGCAATAGTACCAACAAAAAGGGACATTGCAAGGTGTAAATGGTGATAGGTCCAGTTTAAGAACAACTGATGAAATTAAGTGATCAAGGGATTAGAGATCAAAAGAACTGTTGACAAGCTCCAACTGCACGTTGGCTGGTCCAACTTTATGCAAACAAGACTACATACCGTGCATTCAAATTAAAGAGCTAGAAAACCATCCTTAAGTGAACATGGATGCCCTAGCTAAAATTGAAATTGCAATCTTTGATTAAAGATAGGCAATAGCATATTGGGAGACACTGCCATGAGATTCTAAGAAATAAAATAGAAAAAACTCTAACAACTACAAATGATGACTGTGACACACCGAGAAAAAATATCAAAACACATCTTTTTTAAAAGTTTTATGTTTTTTGCAATATCCCCAACAACCAACATAACCTTAATCATCATGAATAACATATTTACAGCACGTAAAGTAGGAAACTTACGTCGGCCATCCAGACATCTACAGCAGGGTCCTCTCCTATGCGCATAAGTTTCCACTCGCCACTGAGCTCCTTTGTTGCCTGATTAAAATAGCGTCCATCCGTCCACAAAAGCGCTTCCTTCATCGTAATAAGCGCCAAACCTGAATCTCAACAAGAAAAACATACCATCAAGACAAAATAAGAAAGACATCTAGGGTACCTTGATTTTACCTTACATCTACGCAAGAAAATCATACTCCGCAATACAATCATTGATATAATATGAATTCTATCAAAAACTGAAACGGACCAGCACTGCCGGTGAAGCCAGATACAAATTGACGCCGTTTATCACGTGCAGAAACATATTCACTCTACAAAAATAAAAAAAAAAAAATTACAATGAACAAAAAAAAAGCCTCAAAAATCATTCAAATGACTAGAAATCACGATCGGAGACAAACCTGGTGATAATCTTCGGACGGAACAACCAGAGCGTGGAGAGGAGGATCATGTGAAGACATAAGAGACCTCAAAGCAGCGAGAATTTCCGCCATATTTCTCCGTCTATCTGCCTTTCTCAGATGATGAATCTGAGTCTTCGAGCTGATTTATATGTAGACTGATGAGAGTGCGAAAATGAAGCACCTGCGCTTTTGCTGGAGTCGAGCGAATCAATACTGACAAGGAATGTTGTTCATTCGACGAAAGAAAATTTCGAATTGACCTTTTATCCCCACGCTGTTTATCGATATTTACTACTTCATAAAAATCAGAATCAAATCTACACCGTTCAAATCAATCCACTTTTTGATAAATTGAGATATATATATATATATATATATATATTTAAACTAAAAAATTAATTTATT